>OZ030008.1:76800000-76937500 GCA_964023405.1 Apodemus agrarius | reverse complement strand
ATCTTTGACTCAGAGAAGGATAAAGGTAAAAGGACGTTAGGGCTAAGCCCTCATTTTATAGGTGAGGTGAATAAGATAAGGGTATATTGAAGTCATGACAATACCAGAACATGGACCTTTGGCAAAACAACAACAAACACACAAAAACCCATGATTTCATTAAGTTAGCTGGATCTAGAAGGGATGGAAAATGTATGTGGTGCATTGGAAACATGCGTTCTTTCCTCTGGGTATCCTGTCATGTGCTGGTTGGGAAGATTCTTTGAGGCACCCCCCCAACTATGCACAGTGAGCTCTATGCCTTCAGGTACCCAATATAGCATCTCTTTTCCAGTTCTAAACGTATTCAAGGGTATGTGCCAGGCAGTGCTGCTCTGTTTAGCCTGACACTGAAAACCAGAGGTAACTCTCTGCAGTCTACAGCAACGGTCTCTCAGTACTCCACCTCACTTAGAGTCAACACAGAGACAGCGGCATTGTGGGTTCAGCCTCCTGATTTTTAAAGGTTATTTGCATAAAAGTGGCCCTCTTCTCCTCAGCTTCTGACAGATCCCACTCTCCCAAAGTCTCAGGGCTGCTAGTGAGGAGCATAGATTGGACCCCATCCTGAGTGCTCATGGCAGCTGAGAAGAAACAACTGGAGAAGCTGAACCACCATTGGAGTATGGCTAGATCCTTGTTAATAACGAAAGCCCATCGCAGGAGATCAAAGCCAGGGTGGCAATGGGAAAGAGCACATCACATTGAAACAACCAAGTTGGGGCTGCAGAGCCGGCACCATGGTTAAGAGCACTTGTAGAGGTCCCAAGTTCGGTTCCCAGCACCCATACTGAGCGTTCAACAAATACGTGTATCTATAGTTCCAGGGGATTCCAGTCCCTCTTCTGGCTTCCAAGGGCACATGGCTTCCCCCGTGGCCTCTCTCTCTCTCTCTCTCTCTCTCTCTCTCTCTCTCTCTCTCTCTCTCTCGTCTCTCTCTCCGTCTCTCTCTCTCTCTCTCTCTCTCTCTCTCTCTCACACACACACACACACACACACAATTAGAAAATAAAACTTTATAAGACCACAAAGTCAGTAGGAAATAGTACAGTTTATCAGATCTAGGGATGCTTTAGTGCTACAAGCAAGATTTCCAGAGAGCGACACAGTGACACAGTGACACAGTGACACAGTGACACAGCAACACAGTGACACAGTGACACAGTGACACAGCCACACAGCGACACAGCCACACAGCGACACAGCCACACAAGCACCTCTCAGCTTTGCTCTTTGATTGACTCAGGGGTTTTCTTTGCCTAAAAAAATTGCTGTTGCTGCCCTAAGGATTTTCTTGACTTTACTCCTCACATCTCAGTATTTTCTGTCTCTTTAGCAAATTATTTTTGTTATCCTTAAAGACTTCGTCAAGTCAATACCTTTTTATCTCCTAGTCTTTTTCTACATTACTAGGTATTTTAAAAATTGCTAGTGACGGTTTTTGTTGTTGTTGTTGTTGTCGTCATCATCGTCGTCGTTCAGTACGTATCCCTTATTAAAACGTGGGTAAACTCTAAAAATCTAGACCGATATAGAGTACTGTTAGATGATAAGAAAGGATGGGGTGTGGACACAGGGGCATGAAAGAGGAAGATGGGAGGAGAACCGTGAAGGGAGAGCAGTGCAATGGAGGGTGGAGGGTGGAGGGATGGAGGGGCGGGAACCCAGTAACCACTTCGTTCAGATAAATCACAGTGGTATCTAACACAGGATGTGTTGATTTAAAAACACTTTAGAAAATGATCTTTGTGTCTAAGGGGCCAACTCTGTTCTCCCTAAGGCTTGCTGTCTGTAGGCTGCTTCGTTGTGAATGAATAAAATCAGGACTCACGATTTAAAAGGGTCCACCCTGGGAAATGTGGGAATCACAGTTGTCAACAGGGACTGCTTTGTGGACTTCTTTCCCCCCGCCCCCTCTGTGTTTTTTGAAAGACATGTTTTTTGATGTCCCTGCCATGGTTTTGCCTCCTCTAGAAATAATAGCCAGGGTTGCCGTTATTTGTGATAGGAGAGTCTGCAGAACCGATGTTGGCTTCAAGGTAAAGGTTTTGGCAGATCCGGCGCCATCTCATTGGTTACAAAGCCCTCCTGGAAGGCGCGCAATTATTCAGCTTGCACAGCACAATTAAGTAAACAATTCATCCTGGCTCTCTATTGATCCTCCCATGCAGAGGGATGGGGTGGCTTGGGAGATTGCAAATGGGAGCAGTAGCCTTTTCCCTGGACGGAGGTGGTTTGGAGCGATTTGTTAGGAAGTAACCACATCGCGCCTCCATCTGATGGCTGGGCAGTGACCCGTGGGAAACAGACTGGGGTTTTGAGGCCCATGGAGAGGCGGTTACATCTCAGCATCCAGGATCCCAGCTGGCAGAAATATGTGAGGATTATACTGATATGATTCTATTCAGTTTGTGCTTTAGTGAAAGTCGTGTCTTTAAAAACCCTCTTTGTAGTAGAGTGAGCTCCCGTGTGTCTCATCGTGGGCTCTGAGGGATGCTCTCTTCCACATTGGCTGTTTAGGCCACGTAGCCCACCTACTGCGGCTTAAAGGCTTTAGGGATCTCTAGGTTAATTAGCTTCTCTCCGTTTTGTTTTGTTTACATCTGTGACTGTCAACTATAGTGTATCTATTCAGGGCAAATGGTTTAAGGAAATCTAAAACTCGGTTGCAGGATTCTGTCTTCATGGTAGCAAATCATGGAACAGCCCAGTAGTCTTAGGCTGGATGAGGTTTCTTATAAATAAAACAGTTGTGTTTATAGACTGAAAAGTGCTGTTCAAGGGCCCGGAGAGATTGTCCAGTGGCTAAGAGCGCTCCACTGGCTCTCTCCCCCTTCCCGGGGACCTGGTTTCAGTTTCCAGCACCCACTTGGTAGCTCCCAATCGTCTATAACTCCAGTCCCAGGGAGTCTAACGCCCTCTTCTGGCCTCCACCATCACCAGGCGTGCAAGCGGGGCACACACACACTTCTGGGCAAACACCCATATGCAAAAAATAAAACAAACCAACAAACAATCTTCTTAAAAGATTGCTTTTCAGGTTAAAGTATTTCTTGACCCGAGTATGGCATGCTGTACTGACTGATTCTCTGCATCTCTTCCTTGCTTTTTAGTCCTAAAACACAACTTAACAATCATTTCCTCTACTTACTCTCACAAACATAATCACACACACACACACACACACACACACACACACAAATTTACTAATTTGGATGCTTTTTCTAGTTGGAAAAAGTAAGTAATCTGGACCCAAGCTTCAGGTAGGGTCCTTTTCAAAATGTATTGAAGGTATATGTGATATATATATATATATATATATATATATATATATATGTGTGTGTGTGTGTGTGTGTGTGTGCATGTGTGTGTGTATGTGATTCATATATAAATATATGTGAATATGTATGGGATATTGATATATGAATATGTATGAATGATATTTATAATTCATTCATTCATTGCCTATCATAGTTAACAATGAACATATATATTTTGGTAAGTTGATACTTGCTAGGAATTTTTTGAAGATTCAACCCTTGTTGCAATTTGGAAATATAAATAAATCTTAATAAAATGGCTACTAGCACAGGGCTAGAAGGCTTGCTGTGTGTAGGTGAGGATAGAAAAATATATCTGAGCGCTGAGCTGTGCACAGGTGTGGCGGTCACCTGTTATCTCAGGGCCTTGGAAACTAAGCTAGGATCCCTGGAGCTAGCTGACTAGCTAGGTCCTACCTCAGTGAACAAAAAGGAGAGGGACTGAGTAAGATACCTGACATCAGCAAACATGGGAACATGCAGACACACTCAAACACACCACATTCATACATGTGCAATGGATACTAAGTTTCTCTTTAGAAACCGGGAAGCTGTTGCAAGCCCAGGCTTTGGAAAACTAGGCTCCTCTTTGTACCAACCCACACATCCCTAATATTTAGGTTTGGTCTAAGAATTTTTCTGAGGATTGAACGTTGTTATAGTTTATTGAACTGTCCCTCAAGGGCTCATGTATTAAAGGCTCAGCCCTCAGGATGGTTCTATTAGGAGGTGGCAGAAGATTCCATGGTGAAGCCTGGTGGGAGTCTTATCCCTGGGGATATGGCTTTGAAGGGGACTGGGAGATTCCTTTTTGTTTTTGAGTCCCAATAGAGGCAAGCAGATTTGCTTACCCACAAGACGTGCTGCAGCACCCCACCACCAGCTCAAGGACAACTGGGGCCATGGACTGGGATCTCCAAAACTGTGAGCCTGAACAGCCTCTCTTCCATGCCTGTCGACTATAGCAGGCATGTGACCTAGAAACGACTAACATGCATGCCTCTTGGGGTGACACAACCTGGGTCTGAGATCTCTGGATTCTGATTTGCTGGTGGTGAGCAATGGGGGAAGACAAAACTGTTTATTGACGTAGGGTCTCTGTTGAGCCCTGAGCGTGCTGGTTTGGGCTTGTATTGTCCATGGTCCCCTTGTTCTCTGTCTTGGGTGCTTTGGTTCTAAATGGCTGCTACCTCTGATTTTTGCATGGGTTCTGAACTTTGGTCCCATGTTTTCCTGGCATGTGCTTTAGCTACTGAGCCAGCTCTCCAGCCCTGGACCCACCGGTTCTGCTCTTCCTCTTTCTCTGTGTGTCACCGGGTAGATGATAAACCCATTAGCTAATCCATATGATGGAAGCTCGGAGACTAGGATGCTACACGGCTCTAGCTGAGCTGCAGCTGCTTATGTTTGTGGAGGACTAACAAGGTGGTGGCCTCTAGGGAAGCCTATGGTTGTCAGATGTTGAACAGAGTGTCCCAGAGTGTCACCTTGTAGCATCTCCGGTCCATGCATGCCCACCAGGCCCGAGGTTGAGTTCAGGAGTTGGTGTAGGCTGTGAATGCTGAGCTGGAGAGAGTGATGGTGGGTCCACTGGAGAGCATATGGATGGTAGTGAAGGGGATCTCTGTAAAGGCCACTCACTTTCCCGAAGGTAGTCGTGTTGATTGTTTCTAAAGATGATCATGTGGGCTGGAGAGATGACTCACTGGATAAAGGTCCTTTGTACCAAAGCTGACTACTCAGGATCCACACGATGGAAAAAAAGAACCAGTTCCTGTTCTCTCTCTCTCTCTCTCTCTCTCTCTCTCTCTCTCTCTCTCTCTCTCTCTCTGTCTCACACACACAGACACACAGACACACAGACACACAGACACACACACAGAGTGATCATGTGCTCTTAATTTCTTAGAGCTTCCCTAGCAGCAGACTATTATGCAAAAAAAAAAAAAAAATTAGAAATGTCTTTACTTTCTCTGTAAAAGAATTCAGTCCACCAGAGAGAAAGAGTAAAATGGTAAACTTGGGCTTTTCATCTTTTTCCTTTCCCTCTTCTGTCTAGCCTGCCAGTCCTTTGTCTGTGGACATGTAAGTCTGGAGGTGATTTGGGGAGGTGGAGATGGTGGCTGTCTCCTTTTTCTTGTGACATAATGAAATGCCAAGAATTTCCTCATGTTGTCTCTCGATTAAGGTTTATTACCTAAACTGCAAGGTGTCACTTAAATAGCAAACTGAATGGAAGAGTTAAGTTGGATCTTTCTGTTGACAAGAAAATTATCCACTCCCTCTCCGGGACTCACCAGTGAATTATGGAACCCAGTGGGACATTTCTTTAGCTCTTTCGGAGCAGGCTATGTTAATTCTTTTTGCAAATTGCTTTTGAAGAATCTTGTTGGGATGATAGAACAGATTCACAAAGAAGTTGGCTTGATTTTTACCTCCCAATATTGGTCATAAATGTTTTCATTTCACTCCGTGGACAAAGCCTTTATAAACTTATTTTCTGTGGCAGAGAACTATCTGAACAGGTACGTTGTATTTTACAATGAGGTAAGCGACGTTTGGGGAAAGTATTACCCAAATAGCGCTGCTCATTTTGTATATGAGAGTGTGAAATCAAGTCAGAGGAGTAATTGCTCTACCCACACTTGACATTTGCAAGGGCCGTGGGACCCAGGAAATAACTTACTGTTAAGAAGGAAGCATTTCAGTGGCTATCTTAAAGCAAACAAAATTAGTTCTGGCTTTAAAGCTCTCAAACTATTATCCTCAACGTGCACTGACTGCCCATGATTTTAGGAAAACGTGGATAGCTCTCAAGCCAGATTGTTTTCTCTGTGTCTGTGTGAAAGCCATTTATAGCTCATATAAAATTGGCCTTCTGACTTAAGCAAATGTATTTATAAAGCTTGGAGATCAAAGTCGGTGTGAAAGACTTCAAATCTGTGTCTTCCTGGGAACTGGAATTTAGTCTAACATGTTCCTGTGAGATGAGTCCCATTTTGAAAGAAATATTTTACGCAGATTTCTTTCTGAATTTGTATCAAAATAGCTTTGTAAAGCAGATTTAACGGTAAACGTTGGTAGATTGAGGAGCAGGAAGCCTCTGGGCCTGAAATGTCATTTGGAATGGGAACATTAGGGCTAAAATATGATATTTTACATTTCTCTTTTCAATGTTCTCTCTATAAATTCATAGTCTGCTCCCTTTTATGCTGAAAAGGAGCTGGGATTGGATTTCTAGAATGTGGTGGAGAAACTTAGGCAATGACATCCGTAGACTAAGAAAATGGAAATATTTACATTTTAATACAGATTTTATTGCTATTTACAGTTTAGTAAAAGAAAGCAGTGCACTGTGAACTGAAAAATGGTATTACTTGAACTGAATTAAAGCTTATTTCTAGTTCAAGTTTGTTTATTTTCAGCAACGTATTTTGGGATTAAAATCCCTCCCTTGTCTCTTCCCCAGTCCCTGTCTCCCCTTGTCTTTCCCTCCATCTTTATCAGTGAGTTAAAAGGATTTGTGCAGAAATTTATCCCCTAGTTTGCATTAGACTGCCCCTTGTCTTCCCCAGTGACTGGAGGAAGGAGGGGAAGATTGCTACGATCCAGATGCTTGGCTGTGGGTGCACGCCGTCTCTCCTCCCACTTTGCATGCTGCGGCTGCACACCTGGTTCAGCTGGCAGAGCCGCCTCTGGACCAGTGAGCTCCTGCCTTGGTTTTATCATTCACTGTCTGATTTTGACTGAATCACGCTCTCCTATATACCCAGATGGTAGGGGATGATCCACAAAACCTTTTCTTAGTCCTCCATACTCTGTATTTTCTTGGGTCTCTTCCAGAAACATCTTACCATAGTGTATGTCCTACACAACTGACAGATCAGTGGGGGATTTTACCTGTATCTCAAAGTCCTGGAGAAATCACCCCGAAGGCTGCTGCTCTCCAGGCTCTTAATCCAGACGTTCAGAAGTTGCGTCTGTCTGTCCCTCCATTTCCCTCCTTT
The DNA here is from genome assembly GCA_964023405.1 of Apodemus agrarius. Classification (NCBI taxonomy): domain Eukaryota; kingdom Metazoa; phylum Chordata; class Mammalia; order Rodentia; family Muridae; genus Apodemus; species Apodemus agrarius. Next base: position 76,930,134 of record OZ030008.1, on the reverse strand, counting down.
TGATTTTTCGCTCGATTCTTACTACTCCCATTTAGCCTCACTTGTGATTCCTGCACTCAGTTGTTCCTGTCTCTAACTTCCATCTCAGGTGACACCGACTTGACTTGACCATAGAGTGAAGTCACCCTTATAACTCGGCTCCCTACCAGTTGCCGAGTCTTCTCCAGTCTCTGCAGGATAGCAGAGTGCTCTCTTTGGATTACTCTCCCCACACCACACCTAGTTCCATTTGTAGCCTCCTGCAGAGCCCTCTGGCATGGCAGGCTTTCCCTCTTACCAGGAACCGCCAGCATTCTGTCTGCAGCACAGTCTCTCCAGCTCCCCCACCCCACTCCCACAGAGCTTTCTCTCCCTGCACATCTCAACTCACCTGTTGCCTCTCCAGAGAGAGTCTCTCTCCCCTCCTCTTTCCCTCCATCACTTTTTTTTTATTTCTTTGGCATTCACTTAAGGTTGTCAAGTAGGAACTTCTATGAAATTTAGTTGTGCAAATCTTATAAAGGAGCCCCATTTCCCCATAACTGAGCTTAACTTAGCTCATGAAGCCTCATGTGAGCTGAGTCACAGCTAAGTTAAACTGCCTTAGAGTTGATTAACGTAGTGGCCAGAGGGAAAGTTTCATCAATTCAAGATGAATCCAGATAACTCCAGATTTTCTTTCTTTTCTTTCTTTTCTTTTCTTTTCTTTTCTTTTCTTTTCTTTTCTTTTCTTTTCTTTTCTTTTCTTTTCTTTTCTTTTCTTTCTTTCTTTCTTTCTTTCTTTCTTTCTTTCTTTCTTTCTTTCTAGGGTTTTTCTGTGTAGCCCTGGCTGTCCTGGAACTCACTCTGTAGACCAGGCTGGCCTCAAACTAAGAAATCTGCCTGCCTCTGCCTCCCAATCGCTGGGATTAAAGGCGTGTGCCACCACGCCCAGCAACTCCGGATTTTCTAAATTACTGTTTGGTAAATGTCCTGTTCTCTCTCTCTCTCTCTCTCTCTCTCTCTCTCTCTCTCTCTCTCTCTCTCTCTCTCCCTCCCTCCCTCCCTTCCTTCCTTCTTTTCCTTCTCTCTTTTTCCCCAGGCAAATTAAAATTGAAGTGAGGAGTTCATTCTGATTAGTTTTTGTTAGCTTGATATAAGCTGAGGTCATCTGGGAAGAGAAAATCCCTCCATGAGACTGGCTTGTATGAAAGTCTGTGGGGGCATCTTCTTGACTGAAGGTTGCCGTGGGAAGGTCAAGCCTGCTGTGGGTGGGTCTGTTCCTAGGCAGGTAGTCCCAGGAGGTGTTAGGAAGCTATAGGAGCCCAGGGAACAGGCTAGTAAGCAGCCTTCTTCCTTGGCTTCTGCTTCAGTTCCTGCCTTCAGGTTCCTTCCTTGAATTCTCGTCCTGACTCCTTTCTTGATGGACTATAAGCTGTAAGCTGAAATAAGCCCCTTTCTCCCAAGTAGCTTTTGGTAGTGGTGCTTATCCTAGCAGAGACAGAAGCTAACTAAAGCAGTACTGATGCTTATTCTGAGCGTCAGGAGCCGTGTGTAATGTGTGCCACTGTCTGTCATCAGTGGCCCTGGTTGAGGTGTATTGGGATTGAATAGCCTTCTACCTCTTCAAAATTCTGACATTGAAATATAAGACAAAAGAGGAAGGCGCGCGAAGACCAAAATAGCTTGACTCTCATTAGTAAAGCTGGTATTAGACAATGTGTGTTATATCTGCAGGCAAGTGAATTTGCTCATCACCGCTCCAACCTGCAAAAATGTTCCTAAAATAGTCTCCAGCAGTAAATGCTGAAGTTGTTTTAATTAGAAAAGAACAATGGGTGCCTTAATCTTTATTCTCCATGTGTCTCCACTCAAGGCAGAGAAGCTTGGGCTAGCCTTGGTGGAATTTTCTCGTGCAATTTTAGTTCTTAATCACATATATATATATATATATATATATATATATATATATATAGTTATTATATAAAATAATTTATATAAAGTCATTTATAACACACACACACACATATATATATATCTTTGATTAGTCTATATTATGAACCTTGTAAATAGCTAAATGAATGGAATCATTTATCATACCGAATGTGTTTAAAATTTAACAGAAATAGGAATGAGAGTTATTTTTTAGATGTTTATTTGAATCCCTCTCTTTATCCTCCATCCCTCCCTTTAGAAACGAAATGTGCCATTATGTGCTTTCTAAGCTAGGTACCTCCTGATGTCAGCATCTTGGATAAAGTCTCTTTGCTTTGAGTGTAGGCTTGACCTGTGGCTTGCATTTCAGCACACACAGTATGGAGAAGGAGACTGACCTCACTTCTGAGATAACATAGAATCAGACTATGGCTTCTGTCTTGGAATCCCGCCTCCTCTCTCTGTCTGAGGGAAGGCACGGCTCTGCTACACTGAGGGCTGCCCTGTCAGGAAGCAAAGAACTGTGGCAAAGAACTGAAGCCTTCTGGGTAACCGCTCCCGAGAAACAAGATTTTGCCAGTTCGCTTGAGTGATTTCAGAAGTGGGCCTCCAAGTTACCTCCTTGCTAAGTTTTCTTCAATTTCTTGAGGATCCTCAAGCCAGGGATCCCTAACTAAGCTCTGCACCCTTCATTTCTTGAGAAAAGTGGTGAGTTTTAAACTACAACATTTTAGGAACCATTTATAAACATAACAAGGTTTTATTTTAGTGATGCAGTGATAGCCCAACACTTACAGGAAAGAGAGAAAGGAGCGAAGAGAGGGATGACTCCCAGAATGGCCCCACTGTGTCCCTTGTAATATTTCCAGGCTAGAAACAAACAGGACAACTAGGTCGGATTGTTGTAGGAATCATAATTTCATGTATTGAAAGAGAATGAGGTCTTTGGGGGAGAAGGCAGACAACTGTGGAGGGATAATTAGTTGCCTTTAAAAAAAAAGATTTATTTATTTTTATGAGTACACTGTAGTTGTCTTCAGACACACACCAGAAGAGTGCATCAGATCCCATTACAGATGGTTGTGAGCCACCATGTGGTTGCTGGGAATTGAACTCAGGACCTCTGGAAGAGCAGTCAGTGCTCTTAACCCCTGAGCCATCTCTCCAGGCCAATTAGTTGCCTTTTAACAGTATTTATTGTTAAGTACACTTGTCTGGGTTAATTGTTGCTCTTTAAATAAGGAGGACCACATGAGTATCATATACATGATTAGAAAACATATTGAAGATGATGCTTTCAAAAGAAAATCTTATAGAAATGAGGCCTAACAAGTCTGAGAAAGTTAACTAAGCCAGTTCAATGCTTTCTAAATGGCTTGGTCAGCAAGTTGACACTCTAGGCTAATTTCTTTAACCTTCAGCTATTGCTGTATGTTTTGAATATTAGTGTAGTATGTGGAGAGGCCAAGAAGATCTCAATGCTGTTGTATCTAGATCCCAAAATAAGGTAACACTCTAAAGAAAGGACGGGCAGAATGAATAGGAGCATATCTTCTGGAGTCAGATGGGCAGAACTTGAATTTAGATTGCATTGGGCCAGTCTAGTGCACGTTGGCACATTGCTTAACCTATTTGAGCCCACGTTTTCCTAATGTTAAGATCATCACAAAAAGATCTATCACAGGTTGTACGGCTCACTCTTTACCTTCCTGTATTTAGGAGACTAAGGCAGGAGTAGGGTATCTTTGGCTATATAGCAAGACCCTGTCACAATAAACAACCAATAAATAGACAAAAGTATGCCATGGAATTTGGCATATAATAGAATGTTAGCTATTATTAAGTATTCACATTATAACACAAATACTAACTATTGTGCACACACATAGTAATATATAATAAGTACTTCTTTGTACCCTTCATCCAACTCTCTAAAATCTAGCCCCTTTTATTTTCTGAGTATTTTTGTTTTGTCTGTTTGGTTTGATTTGGCTTGGGTTTTTTTTTGAGGGGGGAGGGGTTTCTCCATGTGGCCTTGGTTGTCTTGCAGCTCACGCTGTAGACCAGGCTGGCCTCGAACTTACACAGAACCTCCTGAGTGCTAGGAACAGAGGTATGTGCCCCCACCGCCCAGCTTCTGAGGACAACAAGGCTGGGAGAGCACAGCTTTTGCTCACACTTGTTGCTTGGGAGGATTCAACAAAGAAAGCGTGAGCTGCTGCCATTGATTTTGCCCCACGATCGTCCTCCTGTCCCCCATGTTTGCAGCAGCCATGTTCACATTCTTAGAACCTGGAAAAGAATAGAAATTCAGTGCGATCAGGGTGACTTGAAGTGTCTTAAAAAATGGCCCTGGAGCCAGCTTTTAGGCAAATCAGACCTTCTTGTCTTTGTGCTCTACCAGTTCGTGGGAAAAGATTAAAGTATTGAGTGTGGGGTTCAACTCGGTCCTTCTGAAAACACTGCAATGAATCTAACTGACCCCAAAGGAAAGACAGTCTGCCACGTGGAGAATTGTGCATCAAAAATATATTAGGGCAGAGCAAGAAAAAATTAATCCATGCAAAGTAATGTAAGCACTGGGTACTTTTAATTTTTTAGTGGCCCCGAGGCACCATTATCTGCTCTTTTTCTGGGAAACCACTCATCATGCAGCTATTGGGGGAAGGGGAGCACTCTGGCCTCTTTTCTGGGAGCAGTCCAATGCAGTATGGATATTAATTAAATTTATTAAACAAATAACACAGCGACTTGGGGGAAGCGGGGTCCATCTGCCAGCTCCGCAGACAGATCTCTGCAGAGCCGTGGACTGAATGGTAGTTAAAGGAAAGTTGCCTAGCTCAGCAGATGGGCTCTTGTCTCCAGTGGGGGAGATTTGGTGGCGGTCCAACAACTCTTTTTCCCCTCCAGGTTTTTGTTCCTTGCAACTGTGATTGAAGAAGCCCTTCTCTGTCTTTTCCCAGCCTGAACCCCCCTCCCACCCACCCCTCCCCTCTTTGTTTATGTGAGCAATGTTTAAATCTGAGTGATTTGTTCGAGAAGCAAATCCCGGCTGATCTCATTTTGTGTATGTGCCCCAAAGCTCATGCAGAAAATAATTAGGAAGATGTAATCCCATTGACTGTACATCCACTTGTGTACACTGCTGCAGTCCAGCCGTGTGTCCTGGAAAAAAGGCTTTGGGCCAATTTGAATCTGCCCAGAAACCCCATCTTCTGTACTAGAAAGTTTATGTGATGCTGTGGTGTAGAGGTGTATTATTCTTAAAGTGATTCCTTTGATTTCTTTTAAACTGTGTGTGTATATATGTGTATGTGTGTATATATGTATATGTACATGTATGCATGTGTATGTATATGTATGTGTGTATGCATGTATTGTGTATATGTATGTATGTGTGTTTATGTGTGTGTGTATATGCATGTATGTGTGTTTGTGTGTGCTTATGTGTGTGAATGTGTGTATGTGTGTATGTGTGTATATGAGTGTATGTGTGTGTATGTGTGAATGTATGTATGTGTGTATGTGTGTGTGCATGTTGTGCACATGTGTGTGCATGCATGCTTAAGGATTATTGTTCAGATTCTGATGGCAAGCATCTGTCGAGGTGTTGTCCATCGGTGTCTCCACTGCTGATGGTAGTGGTCTGCTCTGTCTTCTAGAAATGCTCGTTCCACCTTCTCCCCACATCTCCGCTGAGAGAGGATGAGCATGAAGACCGTGCGACTGAGGAACCACGTTGCTCTCAGTTGTTTTGCGCGTCTCAGCATTTGGTGCATTTTTGCCCTGAAGTCCACTGGGATAGAATGTGGGATAGAGTGTCCCCAACACTCCTTTGTCCTCAAACTACTGCCAAGGTCATTTTACAGAAGGGTCCTGCATCTCTGACAATGTCCCTTTATGTGGAACCGATACCTCCAACAGGGAGCCACACAAACTTTCAATTTGTGTGTCCTATTGACGACAAAAGTTTGGACTAAATAGGTACCCACCCTGGGCTGAGTCCTGAAATACCCTCACCTTAGAGAGATAGGTCTGTTTCTGGCCAACCTACCAGTGGACATAACTGCCAGACATAAAGAAAGTGCTCCAATCCAAATGGCCTCACTTCTTCTCCAACAAACCCACTATGCTGTGCCAGCAGAGGCCTCAGCTGTTACACAACCCAGAGGTAAGAGTAGGTGAAACGAGAATTATGATTTTTCCTAAGGTGTATTGAGCCTTAGAGAGACAGAGGACAAACCTGCAATTCTGATTGTAAGTACTAACAGATGAACTCATTTTTTGAAGTATAACAGAATCTTAGCTGGCAAGCGTGTACAGATGGTCAGTTCTGGGCTGAGGAGATGATTATGTGATTAAAGCTCTGCTCTGAAAGTGGAAGGACCAGAGTTCAGATCCTCAGGAAGCCCCGTGAAGCCCTGTAGGGGTGGTGACCTGCCTGTAATTCCAGCCTCAGAAGGCAGAGATGGGATCCTCAACAAGACTAGTAATATCGGCAAGCTCTGGGTTTGATTGAGAGACCCTGGCTCAATAAATCAGGAGGAAGAGCCATTGAGGATGATGCCTGATATCAACCTGGGGCCTCCACTGCACAACTGCACACTCACACATATGCATTCACACCTCCCACACACATGCAAAAAAAAAGTACACAACACACACACACACACACGAATGGAAATAGAATGATCAGCTCATTTCTGCTATAACAGAAATGATAAATCAAGTCTTTCCTTGAAATTGGTCTGAGCTTCCAAAACCCAGCTCAAAATGGAGTCTCACTGGGCCTTAGCTGCTGTTGCCAGTGCCTTCCTGAGTATCTAGCTGCCCCCACCTCCCTAAAGCCACATGAATGTTAGCAACACGGCAAACTTTCAGAACCCAGTGGTTCCTCCATGAAGCCCTGCCACAGGTTACTGTTTCTAAGAGTCAACATTTTTTAAATGGAATTGAAAGGAGCTCTGCTCAGAATATGGACATGGGGGGCTGCTGGAAAACACCTGTTTACCTCTGAATCACAGGTGAGCTGCCAATTTATTTCTCTAATTTGCTGGAAGTCAGGATCTCCTGTGGGTGGAGGGCAGACAGCATTTGGAATTCATAGGCTATTTTCCACAGTCTACACTGCTTCTCCTTCTACCCGGGTGTACCTGGCTTAATTTTGCTCTCTGATTTAAATCTCAATCTAGTTGCTCTGGCATCTCAATTTAGGGGAAGATTGGACGTTGTTTTTCAAAGGGAATTGCAAGCGTTTCACTCTTGTCTGAAGACAGATTGTGCCTTCTTTCCCAAGGATAAGCCCAGAAATTACATGTAAATCTTGGAGGTTTTATTTGTAGCAGAATGTTTCCAACCCTAACGTTCACACATTAGTGTAAATGACTAAAACAGAGAAGGCAGGAAACACCCCAACAGACAGTGTGCATATTTTAGATTGGCACCCAGTGCTTGCCTGTCTGCTTGAACACATTGTGTTGACTCTGAAGCTCAAATGCTTTATTGTGGATTTTGTAGGCAATGTAACAATGTGGCACTAAAAGCACACACACACACACACACACACACACACACACACACACACAAAGCGCTTGATCACAAATAAACAATATTATTTTGTAGGAAACCAGAGAGTACTTTGAAAATTCAATTTATTTTTTTTTTAATTTGCCCAAGAAGGGCAAGTGCATTTTTAGATGTTGTATTTACTTTTGCTCCAAGGGTCCAGATGCACACCATGTGTCTGTTCATGTGTGTGTGCTTGTATGTGTGCAGGTGCAGGTCAACCTTTGTGTCATCCCTCAGGCACCTTTGCCCGCTTCTCTTCTTTAGGACAGGGTCTGTCTCTCAGTGGCTTGGAATTCACAAACTAAGTTAGGGGGTCAGGCCAGCTCTTAGGGCTCCACCCGTCTCTGCCTTTGCAAGGCTGGAGTTAGGAACACCCCACACACCCAGCTTTTTACATGAGTTTGGAGAGTCTCACTCGGCTCTCACGATTGCACAATGAACACTTTATTGGTTGAATCACCTCCTCAGCACTACAGTGCCAACATTTGAAATGTTCGGACTAATGACTCCTCTACACGTCACTCCCCAGGTGAACATTTTACAAAGGAAGCACATGTGGGAGTGACACTGCTGGCTGTCTACGGGATTAGATGCTACAGCGCCTCTGAGCTTACACCTTGTGTGGTACAGAAGGGAGATTGGCTAAGGCAAGGCCTGCCAGGTTGTGATGGAAAATGCTGACATTTGACACCCCGGGTCCTGAGATAAAACAGAAAGCCTGCTGTCAGATTTTCTGTTTTATCTCAGTGTTATTTAATCAGTGCTTTTCAATTTTATCTCATGTGCTGGGAATCTCTTACTTTGTAGTGTTTTGGAAAACTGCCTTCAGTTCTTTTAGAGAGGCTCAGGACTGCCTTCTTGCCTGCTTTCCTGCCTCCCTCATTTTCTCCTCTTTCCTCTCCTCTCTGGCTCATTTTTCTGTTTTTCTTTGTATATGTATGTGTATGTGGTGTGTGTGTGTGTGTGTGTGTGTGTGTGTGTGTGTGTGTGGTATACGCACATGTGCATGTGCACAGAGGTCAGAAGAGGCTATCTGGTTTGTCGTTCTGCCTTACTCCTTTGAAATAGGTTCTTTCATGGGACCTGGAGCTGGGCTAGCTTCCAGCAAGCCCCAGAGCTCCTCCTGTCTCCACCCTCTACAGCACTGGGGTTGCAGGCATTTTAAAATCTTACTTATTTATTTGTGTATGTGTGTGTGTGGGGGGGCAGGGTACACGCATGGTCATGACATCAGAGGACAACGTAGAAAACCTGGTTCTCTTCTTCCACTGTGTGGGCCATGGGGTTGAACGCAGGCCGCCGAGCTGACGTGGCCAGCGTTGCTGATCGTCCAGCTATCGCTTCCGGCCTTGGCATGCTTCCTTTGTTATTACTCTCCAGTTGGTTCAAATTCAAATGTGGAATCATCGAGTAGAATGCAAATTTATACTCTCCCTGGCTCTGCTCCTTCCCGAGCGCCATGGAGGCCACGCTGTTGAGCTACATTAAATGGCAAAGTGAATCCCATGTTATCACAGTTTTGTTTTATTTTTCAGTGGTTCCTGGATCTAACCCAGGGCCTTGCACGTGAGAGGCAAGCAGTTGACCACCAGGCTACATCCCCGGACCTTGGGTTTCTTGGGGTAGAATCTTCATATGTGACCCAGACTGCTCTTAAGTTTTTGATTCACCTTGTCTCTGTCTTGTAAGTGTTGGGATTACAGGTGTGGACATGTTCCCTTAACCCGAAATTTTTGACTTATTTTAACATTTGTTCATTCATTTATGCATTTTACATTGTGTGTGTGTGTGTGTGTGTGTGTGTGTGTGAACATGAGCATGCATGACTGCGTACCACGGCATGTGTATGGAGGCCAGAGGACGAATCTGGAAGCTGGTTCTCTCCCTCCCCCGTGTGAGTTCTAGGTCAAACTCAAGCCTTTGGGCTCTATGGCCATTGCCTTTACCTACCCTGGCTTTTAATTTGTGAGTTTTAAAAGTGCTTTAGATATTAGTGTTTTTTGGGGGGTTTATGAGCTCACACTTTAGACTGTGGGATCCCATAGTTTGTCTCCAGAGGTGGAGAGGATGACATGCCAGCTCATCTCACCGTCCTCACCATCTCCGTGTCTACACAGTGCATAGGTAGTGAGGCCTAGTGGCTAGTACCTGAACACTTACTTCCCACCAACCCTCATGCGAAGCACTTTATATACACCATGACATTTAGCTTTCATGGTATATTAATATCCACATTTTAAAGATGAAGTAATTTATGCTCAGGCATGTTAAATAACTTGCTGAAAGTCTCATCTAATTCATCGAAACTAATCTAATCTAAAATCCTATCTAACAGCAGGACTCGGATTTGAAACCCAGACAGCTGACTCTAGAACACTTTCATTAAGTCTCTCTACTTTCGTGTCATCCTGTACACACTCATTTGTAGTTTATAATTTACTTAACTCTGAAATGGAAGCTACAGAGTTTTCAAGTAAAAGTGCACGTAAAATAAAATAGCAGCTTGAGACCAAACAGAAGGATTAATCACGTGTAGCCTGTGAAGTTTTTGGAAACTGCCCTGCCTTTTCTAACTTTGTGCTTTCTAAGTTAATGTTGCCAGTTATTTATTTTTAAGCTCTCCTTTCACTGTTGGAGGAATGCTGGACCCCAGACAATAAAGTCTTTGGGGGAAGGAGTCCTCTCTATTACTGTTGTGTTTCTGGTGCTCAGTCGCCGTCGGTGTCAAGGACATACTGAGTCGCCAGGTCAGAGATGCTGGGGCTGATGCATAGGCTGCAGGAGAGCAGGCTCACACACATCAGGCACGGAGCCATCCTACTGACATTTATGGCTTTACTACTCTAAAAGAGACGGGGAAGAGAAGATTGGCTTCCTTGTCCATTTTCCCCTGTGTGAGGCTTTGTAATTGTTAACATGCTACTGTAAGCCACCTTGAAATGCTTTATGGGGGAGACAAAATATAAATGGATTTATTATATATTTATAAGTATGCATATATGCATTTGGGTCTAAAATAGTCTGTTGATGTGCCCATGTGAAGTCCTCTGCTGTCTGCGGATCTGAGATGCGGAGAAGGCTGGGCTTTCTCTTCCTGTGTGCCCACGGCAGCTGAGAGAGGGAAGAGGTTCAGGCTCTCTGCGTGCCACGGGAGCCATTCCTGAGGCTGGGGGATGCTCTTTCTCATCTCAGGGACTGTAGTTTCCAGGCCTTTGCTCCGCTGACCCTTTGGAATTCAAAGCAGCTGCCTCTTGAGACTGTTCGGTGTATCTCCCAGTGGGGCAGAAAGAAAGAAGCAGCCTTGCTGTGTTTGACGTCCACTCAAAGACATGTGACCTTCAACAGTCACATGTATCATGATGTATGTAGTATTTTTGTCATCAGTGAAAACTTTTAGTTCTTATTGGAAACTCTCCACCCTGTTCTTGTACAGTTGACAATGCAATTTACACCTAAATTCAGAACTGTACATTAACCTCTCCTGTTTGTACAGGGGAAGCAGGTTCAGAACGGCTGAGTTTTCCTCTCTTGACCTTCATTTTCTTTACCTCCCTTGTAGCCTCTTCATTTCGTGTTTGAACCTAGGCCTCTGGGATTTGTCTCTTCATTTATTAGTTAATACCATTGTGCTCTTGACTAGATGGTATGGGGTGACTTGTTAAAAAAAAAAAGAAAGAAATTGATTTCTCATTGTTCTGGAGGTTGAGAAGCCAAAGATCAAGGGATCCCCAGGTTTGGAGTCTGCCGGCAAGGATCTGTTCTCTGCTTCCCAAGATAGTGTCCTACATACGACATCCTCTAGAAGGGCAATGTGGACATTGTCCCTAATTTGATACAAAATTGGAAAAGCAATGAGAAGAAGCTCATTTATAAAAACAAGGTATTAAAACCACCCCCTGACAGAGCTCCTGTGACCTAAACATCTCTTAAAGGTCCCAGTCCCTCCTACCGTCAGGAACTGATTCATGCAACATCAGCAAGGCCCGATCTTTTTAATAATCATGATAACCACTTAAAATGCAGACTCCAAGGATCCCCACATTGCATTTAATAGCAACTGTGGTTTATAAAGCATCTCTCTGTTCTTTTTACAGCAAGTAGGCTGAGTGGGAAATACCAGAGAGGAAACTAAGGTGGAAAAGCTAAACATACAAAGATGAAGGTAAAAACAAACCAAACAACAAACTCCAAACCAAAACACTCAGCGGACTTTCTCCCTTACATGTAGTCACTGAAGAGGGACTAACAGCTAGTCATGGGGGTTAGCACTTGGAAGGTGGTCCTAGCACTTGGAAAGTGGAGGCAGGAGGATTAGAAGCTTATGGACTTCCTTGCCTACATAGCAAGTTTGAGGCTAGTCTGGTAAGAGACTCCGTCACAAACAAGCAAATGAAGAATAACTATAGATGACTGCCAACTTTTCCTGGGTAGAGCCCTTCAGAAAGGGAATCACCATGGGACAAGGGGCCATTGCGCTCTCTGGACCGTTTCTATCCTCCTTTGTGTGTGATAGTGGCAGTAAGACCTAAGTCCTAGAGCCTGCAAAGTCATGTTCCAACATAGAGCCCCCGCCCTCTTAAACTTTCCTCTTCTTTAACTTTTTGCAATTGCATACAATGTTGTTAATTGTTACACACAGTATATAGTGTACTTTGACCATATTGTCCCCATTGTCTGCTCGTATTCCGTTTCCCTTCCTGCTGAATCCCCCCCCCTTTTCCAACAAGTCCTCCAACTACTTCCATGTCCTTTTGTGTATATTCCATTTCGTTTAATTAGGGTCGCCCATGTGAGCACGGATGGGAGCAAGGGAAATTTACCATATGAGCACTGTGACTCCTACTGTCTCTACAGCTCTCACCCGCTTCTGTGAGGGGTGGGACTCATGGGTGCGACTCTGTTCGGTGACAAAATGTTGGTGAGCTCAGCCCCATGCAGTCTTATGCAGGTTGCCACTGCTGCTGTGAGTTCAAGGGTGCAACAGCCATGCCCTGCCCAGAAAACGGCATTTCCCAGGCTCCCCTCCACCTTCCAGCTCATACAGGGTTTCTTTTTTTTTTTTTTTTTTAATTTTATTTTCTATATTCTATGTTTACATTCCAAAGGCTTTCCCCTTTCCCAGTTCCCACCCACCATAGTTCCCATAGTTCCTCTCCCCCCCATCTGTTCCCCAATAATTCCCCCTCCCCCCTCGGTTTCTTTACTAAACTGGAAGCAATCTTTACAGGCCCAGGGTCCTCTCCTTTCTTCTTCTTGGGAATCATTTGACTTGCTATTTGTGTCTTGAGTATTTAGGGCTTCTGGGCTCATTAATATCCACTTATCAGTGATTGCATTTCAGGTGCATTCTTTTGTGATTGGGTTAATTCACTCAGGATGATATTTTCCAGGTCTAACCATTTACCTACAAATTGCATGAATTCATTATTTTTAATTGCTGTGTAGTATTCCATTGTATAAATATACCACATTTTCTGTATCCATTCCTCCTTTGAGGGATATTTGGGCTGCTTCCAATTTCTGGCTATTATAAACAAGGCTGCTATAAACATAGTGGAGCATGTGTCCTTATTGCATGCAGGGGAATCCTCTGGGTATATGCCCAGGAGTGGTATGCCAGGGTCCTCTGGAAGTAACATGCCCAATTTTCTGAGGAACCGCCAAACTGATTTCCAGAGCGGTTTTACCATTTTGCAATCCCACCAACAGTGGAGGAGTGTTCCTCTTTCTCCACATCCTCGCCAGCACTTGTTGTCTCTTGAGTTTTTAATCTTAGCCAATCTGACTGGTGTGAGGTGGAATCTCAGGGTTGTTTTGATTTGCATTTCCCTGATGACTAATGATGTTGAACATCTTTTAAGGTGTTTCTCGGCCATCCGAATTTCTTCTGGTGAGAATTCTTTGTTTAGCTCTGTGCCCCATTTTTTGATAGGGTTATTTGGTTCTTTGCGGTCTAACTTCTTGAGTTCTTTGTATATATTGGATATTAGCCCTCTGTCGGATGTGGGGTTGGTGAAGATCTTTTCCCACTTTGTTGGTTGCCGTTTTGTCCTTCTGACAGTGTCCTTTGCTTTGCAGAAACTTTGTAATTTTATGAGGTCCCATTTGTCGATTCTTGATCTTAGAGCATAAGCTATTGGTGTTCTGTTCAGGAACTTTTCCCCTGTGCCCAAGTCCTCCAGGGTCTTCCCAAGTTTCTTTTCTAATAGTTTCAGTGTGTCTGGTTTTATGTGGAGGTCCTTGATCCACTTGGAGTTGATCTTAGTACAAGGAGATAAGAGTGGGTCAATTCGCATTCTTCTGCATGTTGACCTCCAGTTGAACCAGCACCATTTGTTGAAAAGGCTATCTTTTTTCCACCGGATGGTTGTGGCTCCTTTATCAAAGATCAAGTGACCATAAGTCTGTGGGTTAATTTCTGGGTCTTCAATCCTATTCCATTGATCTACCTGCCTGTTGCTGTACCAATACCATGCAGTTTTTAACACAATTGCTCTGTAGTACTGCTTGAGGTCAGGGATATTGATTCCCCCAGAAGTCCTTTTATTGTTGAGAATAGTTTTAGCTATCCTGGGTTTTTTGTTGCTCCAGATGAATTTGAGAATTGCTCTTTCTAGATCTATGAAGAATTGATTTGGGATTTTGATGGGGATTGCATTGAATCTGTAGATTGCTTTTGGCAAGATGGCCATTTTTACTATATTGATCCTGCCAATCCAGGAGCAAGAAATATTTTTCCATCTCCTGAGGTCTTCTTCGATTTCTTTCTTCAGGGACTTGAAGTTCCTGTCATACAGATCTTTCACTTGTTTGGTTAGAGTTACGCCAAGGTACTTTATGTTGTTTGTGGCTATTGTGAAGGGTGTTATTTCCCTAACTTCTTTCTCAGCCTGCTTGTCCTTTGAGTACAAGAAGGCTACTGATTTGCTTGAGTTAATTTTATAACCAGCCACGTTGCTGAAGTTGTTTATCAGCTGTAGAAGTTCTCTGGTGGAGTTTTTTGGATCGCTTAAGTAGACTATCATATCATCTGCAAATAATGATACTTTGACTTCTTCCTTTCCAATTTGTATCCCTTTGACTTCCTTATGTTGTCTGATTGCTCTCGCTAGAACTTCAAGTACTATATTGAAAAGATATGGAGAGAGAGGACAGCCTTGTCTAGTCCCTGATTTTAGTGGAATTGCTTCAAGTTTCTCTCCATTTATTTTGATGTTGGCTACTGGTTTGCTGTAGATTGCTTTTACTATGTTTAGGTATGGGCCTTGAATTCCTGCTCTTTCCAAGACTTTTAGCATGAAAGGATGCTGAATTTTGTCAAATGCTTTTTCAGCATCTAATGAGATGACCATGTGGTTTTTTTCTTTTAGTTTGTTTATGTAGTGGATTACATTGATGGATTTCCGTATATTGAACCATCCCTGCATTCCTGGAATGAAGCCTACTTGATCATGGTGAATGATCGTTTTGATATGCTCTTGGATTCGGTTGGCAAGGATTTTATTTAGTATTTTTGCATCTATATTCATAAGAGAAATTGGCCTGTAGTTCTCTTTCTTTGTTGGATCTTTTTGTGGTTTAGGTATCAGCGTAATTGTGGTTTCGAAGAATGAGTTGGGCAGTGTCCCTTCTGTCTCTATTTTGTGGAATAGTTTGAAGAGTATTGGTGTTAAGTCTTCTTTGAAGGTCTGGTAGAATTCTGCACTAAAACCATCTGGTCCCGTACTTTTTTTGGTTGGGAGGCTTTCTATAACCCCTTCTATTTCTTTAAGGGTTATGGGACTGTTTAGCTGGTCTACTTGATGCTGATTTAATTTTGGTATTTGGTATCTGTCTAGGAAATTGTCCATTTCCTCCAGATTCTCCAGTTGTTTTGAGTATAGGCCTTTGTAGTAGGATCTGATGATCTTTTGAATTTCCTCTGTTTCTGTTGTTATATCCCCCTTTTCATTTTTAATTTTGTTAATTTGGATACTATCTCTGTGCCCTTTGGTTAGTCTAGCTAAGGGCTTATCTATCTTGTTGATTTTCTCGAAGAACCAGCTCTTGGTTTTGTTGATTCTTTGTATGGTTCTCTTTGTTTCTGCTTGATTGATTTCAGCCCTTAGTTTGATGATTTCCTCTCTTCTACTCCTCCTGGGTGAGTTAGCTTCTTTTTGTTCCAGCGCCTTCAGGTGTGCTGTTAAGTTGCTAGTGTATGCTCTTTCCAGTTTCTTTTTGGAGGCACTCAGGGCTATGAGTTTTCCTCTTAGCACTGCTTTCATTGTATCCCAGAGATTTGGGTAGGTCGTACCTTCATTTTCATTGAAGTCTAAAAAGTCTTTGATTTCTTTCTTTATTTCTTCCTTGACCAGGGTGTCATTGAGTAGAGTATTGTTCAGTTTCCATGTGTATGTGGGCTTTCTGTAGTTCTTCTTGCTATTGAAGACCACTTTTACTCCATAGTGATCCGATAGGAGACATGGGATTAGTTCGGTCTTCTTGTATTTGTTGAGGTCTGTCTTGTGACCAATTATATGATCAATTTTTGAGAAGGTACCGTGCGGTGCTGAGAAAAAGGTATACTCTTTTGTTTTAGGATGGAATGTTCTATATATATCTGTTAAATCCAATTGGTCCAAAGCTTCAATTAGTTTCACTGTGTCCCTGTTTAGTTTCTGCTTTCCTGATCGGTCCATTGAGGAGAGTGGAGTGTTGAAGTCACCTACAATCATTGTGTTAGGTGCGATGTGTGCTTTAAGCTTTAGTAAAGTTTCTTTTACGAATGAGGGTGCCCTTGCATTTGGTGCATAGATGTTCAGTATTGAGAATTCTTCTTGGTGGATTTTCCCTTTGACAAGCAGGAAGTGACCTTCTGTGTCTCTTTTGATGACTTTAGGTTGAAAGTCGATTTTATCTGATATTAGAATGGCTACTCCAGCTTGTTTCCTGGGACCATTTGCTTGTAGAACTGTCTTCCAGCCTTTTACTCTAAGGAGGTGTTTGTCTTTGACACTGAGATGTGTTTCCTGTATGCAGCAAAATGTAGGGTCCTGTTTCCGTATCCAGTCTGTTAGTCTGTGTCTTTTGATTGGGGAATTGAGTCCATTGATATTAAGAGATATTAAGGAATAGTAATTATTACTTCCTGACATTTTGGGAATTGTTATTATTATTTGTATTTGAGTGGTTCTCTTCTTTTGGGTTGGATGAGATGGGGTTTCTATCTTGTTTCTTCTGGGGTGTTGTTTCCCCCCTTGTGTTGGTATTTTTCCCCTATTATCCTTTGTAGGGCTGGGTTTGTAGATAAGTATCTTGCAAATTTGGTTTTGTCGTGGAATATCTTGGTTTCCCCATCTATGGCAATTGAGAGTTTCGCTGGGTATAGTAGTCTTGGCTGAAGTTTGTGTTCTCTTAGGGTCTGCATAAGGTCTGCCCAGGATCTTCTCGCTTTCATGGTCTCAGGTGAGAAGTCTGGTGTAATTCTGATAGGTCTTCCTTTATATGTTACTTGTCCTTTTTCTCTTACTGCCTTTAATATTCTTTCTTTGTTTAGTACATTTGGGGTTTTGACTATTATGTGACGGGAAGTATTTCTGTTCTGGTCCAGTCTATTTGGGGTTCTAAAGGCTTCTTGTATATTCATGGGCATCTCTCTCTTTAGGTTGGGGAAATTTTCTTCCATAATTTTGTAGAAGATATTTGCTGGCCCTTTAAGTTGTAGATCTTCATTCTCATCTATCCCTATAATCCTTAGGTTTGGTCTTCTCATTGTGTCCTGGATTTCCTGAATGTTTTGGGTTACCAGCTTTTTGCATTTTGCATTTTCTTTAATTGTTGAATCCATGGTTCCTATGGTATCTTCAGCATCTGAGATTCTGTCTTCTATCTCTTGTATTCTATTGTTGATATTTGCATCTATGACTCCTGATTTCTTCCCAAGGTTTTCTATTTCCAACATTGTCTCCCTTTGCGATTGCTTAGTTGTTTCTACTTCTGTTTTTAGATTTTGTATGGTTTTGCTCAGATCTTTCAGTTGCTTGTTTGTGTTTTCCTGTAATTCTTTAAGGGATTTTTGTGTTTCCTCCTTTATGACTTCTACTCGTTGACCCATGTTCTCTTGTATTTCTTTGGGTGATTTTTGTTTCTCCCCCTTATTGGGATTCACTTTTTGCTCTATATTCTCCTGGATTTCTTTAAGTGATTTTTGTGTCTGCCTTGTATGGGCTTCTAGTTTTTGATCTATTTTCTCCTCTATTACTTTAAGAAATTTATCTAAGTGATCCTCAATCTGCATCTTTACCAGTGATTTTAGATCTGAGTCTTGTTTTTCTGGTGTGTTGAGATATCTGGGATTTAATTGTGTTTGTCTTGCAATGGCTTCTAGCTTTTGATCTATTTTCTCATGTATTACTTTAAGAGATTTATCTAAGTGTTCCTCTATCAGCATCCTGACCAGTGATTTTAGATCTGAGTCTTGTTTTTCTGGTGTTTCAGGGTATCCAATATTTATTGCTGTTGGGGAACTGGGTTCGGATGCCGCCATATTGCCTTGATTTTTGTTAGTAGCGATCTTACGTTTGCCTTTTGCCATCTGGTTAACTCTGGTGTTAGTTGGTCCTGTAGATACTAGCTGGTGCTTGACCCTCCTGTGGGGTTGTAAGGCTATTTCCCAGCGACTGGGATACCTGAATCACTGTCCTGCGGGGCTCTTGCTCACAGATTGCTGACAGGTGGCCTGAGTCCCCCGAGGTCTTAACCTCAGGATATCCCAGGTATTTGGTTCCGCCTGTTGGGCGGCTGCTCTGCACTGCTCCTGCTCAGGGTTCGCTGTCTGATATCCTGTTTCCCCAGGGGTCTTAAAGTTGGGATATCTCAGTTATCTGGTTCCGCCTGCTGGTCCCAAGCTGCTGGGAAGCTGGCTGGGTCCGGTTTCCAGCTTCCCTGCCACTGGCTGGATGGGAGGCTGGTTCGGCCTCCGGCTGGGTCTGGGTACCTGGCACACTGGCTGACTCTGGCTTCCTCACCACCAGCTGGACGGGAAGCTGCAGGCAATATGGCAGGTGCCTGCAGGGAGCTCGGGGTCCGCCCCGCGCGCGAGTGCAGAGTGCACCCGCTATTCTGTGCCCAATTCCCACTCCAGGCCTGAGTCCCCGAAGGTCTTAAGCTCGGGCTGTGTCGGGTACCTGGTTCTGCCGCCGCCGCCGGATGGTTCTGAGCACCTGGGACGCTGGGTGACCCTCCGGCTTCCCCACCGCCAGCTGGGCGGGAAGCTGCAGGCAATATGGCAGGTGCCTGCAGGGAGCTCGGGGTCCGCCCCGCGCGCGAGTGCAGAGTGCACCCGCTATTCTGTGCCCAATTCCCACTCCAGGCCTGAGTCCCCGAAGGTCTTAAGCTCGGGCTGTGTCGGGTACCTGGTTCTGCCGCCGCCGCCGGATGGTTCTGAGCACCTGGGACGCTGGGTGACCCTCCGGCTTCCCCACCGCCAGCTGGGCGGGAAGCTGCAGGCAATATGGCAGCTGCCTGCAGGGAGCTCGGGGTCCGCCCCGCGCGCGAGTGCAGAGTGCACCCGCTATTCTGTGCCCAATTCCCACTCCAGGCCTGAGTCCCCGAAGGTCTTAAGCTCGGGCTGTGTCGGGTACCTGGTTCTGCCGCCGCCGCCGGATGGTTCTGAGCACCTGGGACTCATACAGGGTTTCTATTTCTTCTTCTGTAATGCTCCATTGGTCTTGCAGGGGATTATCTTAGTTATTTTGTTGTTTTTGCTGTTGTGATAAAATGCTTAACAAAACCAACTTACAAAGAAAGAGTTTGTTTTGGATCATCATAACAATCTATCATGGTGGTGAAGTCCCAACAGCAAAAGGTTAAGGCAGCTGGTCATATTGCATCCACAGTTAAGTTGTGTTCTCAGATCATTATTTTTCTTTATGTACAGTCCAGGATCCCAGCACAGGGAATGGGGGTACCCACAGTGGGCTGGTCTCCCTACTTCATTTAACCCAACCAAGATAATTCTCCACAGGCATGTCAAGAGACCCTGTTGGATTTTAGATCTCAACAAGTTGCCAGTTGAGATTAATCCTCGTGGGGGTGATGGAGAGGTCCCATTTAGTGTTGAGCACTGAGGAGTCTCTTATTCTCTGTACTTTGATGAGTTATAAATCTGAAAAAAAAAAAGGATGTTGAAGGCCCCACTTCTTACATATAAACAGTGCCACTGCTATAGAAAACAGCATGGAGGCTTCTCAAAAAGTACAAGGAGAGCTGCCCTGTCATGCAGCAAGCCTATGACCAGGAATATGTCCACAGAATCTGGCATTCACATGTTGAAGAGACATCTTGACACAAGCTAGAGTCATCTTGGAAGAGGGAATGTCAGTTGAGAAAATGCCTAAATCTGGCCTGTAAGTAAGTCTGTGGAGGCGTTGTTTTGATTAATGGTGGATGTAGAAGAGCCTGCCTCAGTGTGAAAGGCTTCACCCTTAGGCACTAGGTCCTGGGTTGTATAAGAAAGCAGGTTGAGCAAGCCAGAAGGAGCAAGCTGGTGAGCAGCACTCTTCCATGATTTTCCTTCAGTTCCTGCCTCCAACTTCCTTCCCTTATTTCTCTTAGGAACAGACTATAAAGTGTAAGATAAAATAAATCCTTCCCTCTCCTATCTGGTTTTGGTCAGTGTTTTATCAACCGAAATAACATTCATTGTCATATATATGTATATTTATATGTGTGTGCATGTGTGTTGTATGTATATATTATATATATTATACACACATATACACTTATGCACATATGTATATATACACTTATGTATACACTTATGTATATATGTGTATAATACACATATAGATATATTTTCATTGTATATATTCAGTGTATATATATTCATTCTCTCCCCTCTGTGTATACATATATGTATACATACATCTATATATACATACACATATATTTATTGTCCTAGCTAGATTATTTCTATTGATAAAGTACTGCAAAAGCTAGATTATATATGCATGTATATGTTTGTGTATGGTTGATATTTATATATGAATATTCAGTCATAAAGGAAATAAGTTTGTCATTTGCAGCAACGTAGAAGGAACAAAAAATATATTAAGTGAAGTGAAATGCGAAGAGAAATATGTTCTTACATATGGAAGCTAAAATGTTGGTCAGACAGAAGGAGAGGGTAGAGCAGACATTAGCAGAGCAGGGTGGGCAGGGATAGAACGAGGATGATTGTTATTGTAGTTAGTAGAAAGAAGCTGGAATGTATTCGACACAAAGAAATCTCTGCAGTGATGTGTATGTCATCTACCCCACCTACCCAACTAGTACATCTCGTGATGTACTAATCACATAGTACATACCTGTATTGAGATGTAACACTGCATCTCATAAGTCTGTACAATTATGTGCTGATTAAAATGTGATTTTAAGAAAGGTCCTAGTTCTGAATACTTCTTGACTGCCAATTAGCTTTCCGTGGGAGTATGGCAGGGACAAGCAGCTAGGAGGTGAACGTCTGCCTGTGGCCAGCACTGTCTCACCAATCCTACAAGCCCATTCGGCTTAGAGCTGTGGTTCCTAGCTGGGGAGTCATGGAGCAAGGCAGTCCTGAACTGCATCCTAGGTGTGGCCCTTTCTGTCTCCCAGCTGTGCCTTTGTCTCTGCTTTGAGCTGAAGTACAAGCGCAGGGTTTGTCTCAGTTCTCAAGAATTTTATTTCTTCAACTTGTTTATTTAAATTGAATTAAAATTTGCATATGTTTGCTGTATATAGCACCTCATGAAGTCACGGCTTTATTCTAATGCCCACCAATAGGCATTCATTCACTCTTTACATATGTTTTGAATGCCTGGTAGGATCAGAGAATGCAGTGAGACAGAAGCAGCCAGGGTTTCTTGCTCTCGGAGAGCCTCTGTCTGGAGAAGGAGATAGATGCTAAATGATCACACTTAACCTCCGAGCTTTGTGTGCTGCTCTAAGGTGCGGTAGTGCTGTGCGTGCCGCCCGGCTAATGAAGGACAGCCATTTTCCTGTTCAATAAGGCTAGGGGCAACTTGACTTACCGCCAGACACACGTGGATGTTTTTCTTCAGTTCCTGTATTAGATGAAGTGCTTGACAAGAAACAACTTACATACGGAGGGACTATTGGGTTCCTGATTTCGAGGGTGTCAGTCCATCCTGCTGGGTAGGGTGTAGAGCAGAGCAGCTCATACCATGCCTGACTAGGAAGCAGAGTTAAAAGGATGCTGGCACTTGGGATGCTGCCTTTCTTACAGCTTCCTTGTTAATTGGCATGGGTGCCCCACCTGTGGATGCTGTTTACACTTATTGGGGGTAGGGTGGGGTTTCCTCTGGAATTAGATTTCTGAAAACATCCTTACATGCACATCCAGTATTTGTAGCATCAACCTCCTAAGTGATTGTAAATCCAGTTAAGTAGACAACGAAGATTAAATATCAGCACCCATCTAAGGACTGCTGGCATCGTCAGTGACCTCACTCAGGCGGCCACCCATTGAATGAACTCAGTAGCAGACTTCTCTTTTGTTATTTTACTGTTCATTTAGATGAACTTTAATAAAACTCTATTCATTTAAATACTGGCTTCTTAAGGAAAGGAGCTAAGTAGGTTATTTATTTTTGCTCCTCTGTGGTGGGAATTTGGGTCACAATGAGCATAATTTGTACACCAAAGATTTAGAATAATTTTCTAAATTTCTAGCTTCAAGTAAATATATTTTATAATAAAAAATGGACAGAGAGATTTTTGAGCCAGAGGATCATGGAGTTTGCGGTGAGATTGTGTCTCTTGGGAATGCCAGAAGCTACACCCGTCAAAGCTCACCACTTGAGCATGAACTGAGCAAGGACAGTAGACTGCTAGCGTGGACTCTGGGGAGGTGTGGGGCAAGAGTATAAGCTTTGGAGGTCTCGACTCTAACAAAGAACTACAGGCATTAAGGAATGCTGAGAGCTAAGAAAAAGTCTTTCCTAGAGAAGAGCACACAAATGGTCCAGCCTGAAAACAAATCCATACAGGTAACATTACAGACTGAGCAGGTTGTATTCATACATATTCACACACACACACACACACACACACACACACACACACACACACTGAGGAAAGATAGAATGAATTTGATCTCGAGATCGAGGAGGGGGTACATGGGGGCTTAGGAGAGAGGGAAGGGAAGAGGAAATGATGTATCTCTAGTATAATCTCAAAAATAAAAGAAATATTTTTAAAATAAATGAAATAAGTAATCCTTTGAGGCATAACCACATTTAGGAAAGCTAAAAGTTCAAATTATACTTGCTAGAGTTTTTTGTTGTTGTTGTTGTTGTTTTTTCCTGGAGCTGAAATCAGATCTTTTGGGGGACATGACATTAGTTATTCAGGCTCCGTCAGGATACTGGCATAGTAGATTAACATTGTACACCAAGCCAGCTGATAGCCCTAAAAGCACCAGGATGGTAGCCGCCTGGCTGAGGAAGATGGACGCAAGCAGGAACCTCCTGGCCTCACACTTTCCTCTGGCCTAAGTCTGGCTCCAACCTTGGCCAGATGCTGTCTGCACCTTGGTTTCTGTCTTCACAGGGGACTTAGTGAAATGGATACACTGTGCACACACACATTCATCACTGCTCCCCAAATGGAGAGCGTCTTTCTCCCCATTTCCCCCCCCATCAGCAAAGCCAGAGAGCAGTTGGCACTGAGAGCCTCTATTGTGAGCTGAGCATGGCCTCTGTTTATTTAAACCTGGCTCCATCTGAGTGCAAAGCACACTGGTGGAGCCCTTTTAATTTTCCCGTTAGATTTTTTTAATTCAACTATAAAGACAATTCAAGTGAGAAACTTCAGCTTGCTGATTTTGTTCTTTGAGTCATTGCACTGTAATTAGCTGAGCTGGGTTTTAAATGCGGCAAGAGAACATCTTTCTTGTCTGTTTATGTCAGAAAAAAATGGCTAATGAGCACTTATCAAAAAGATGAACATTTTTTTCATTAGATTAAGTAACATCAAAACAGATTTGTAATGTACTATTATGTTTCAGCTCGGAAGAAATTGGGTAAAATAGCTAATATCTTCACATCTGCCCAAGAATGTCTCGGTAAGACAGGATCCGCCTCCCCTAGTCCCCCACGCACCTAGACTTCAGCGAAGTGCCCATCGGTGACAACTTCCTATGTGACTAAGTGGCTTAAAGGCACATTCTCAAAGGGCTCAGGATGACCTTAAAATTATCTGTAGCGTGTGCATACCTGTGAAGCAGGCGCCATTACTGGTTGTCGTTGCTTTGTACCACTGGTCCTTGTGACTTGATCATGCAGCCCTGTCTCATCGCTTTTTAAGAATGATTTGTTCCCATGTTCTCACAGCTATCAATCAGAATTCCATCTGAACCCTCAGTATCTGCCTTCTTCCCTGTGGAGGGGTTTGAGTGTTCATGTGGATGGCATTAATGCTTTAACAAAAGACACAATGATGAGGAATCAGAATGAAATTTCTGATTTCTTAAGAAAATTTATAGTAAAAATGTAGACTTAAGAACCTCTCAGCTGGACATGGTGGCTCATGGATGGCTTTAGTCCCAGCACTCAGGAGGCAGAGGCAGGTGGATATCTACAGGTTGGAGGCCAGCCTGGTCTACAAATGAGTCCCAGGACAGCCAGGACTACCCAGAGAAACCCTGTTTTGAAAAACAGAACAACAAGAACAAGAATCTTCTCACTTAAAAATTCATTTTATCTTTATTCGGATGTATGTGTATGGTCACACGCTTACAGAGAGATGCTTGAGGTCAGAGTGGGTGTTGGGTCCACGGAACTGGAGTTACAGGAGGTTGTAAACCATTCAGTGTGGGTGCTGAGAACAAAATCCTGGTCTTCAAGAGCAACGGGCACTCTTAACCACTGAGCCACCTCTCCTTCCCCAGAGCTGTCTCATTTCAAATGTATCTTAGATGACAGGTTACTTTTTCCCTTTAATCCCACACCACAAGTCTGAGGCAGTGTATCGTGCCTTATAAGCATGTTTATGGAGCACTGTCTTGACTGGCGATGGATGGGAGAGAGCCCAGCCCATTGTGAGTGACGCCCTCCTTGCACAGATGGCCCAGAGGTGTGTAAGGGAGCTAGCTAGGGAAGTCAGCCAGTACACAGCATTCCTCTGTAGTTCTCCGGGCATTTCTGAATGCATGGTGCAACAGTGTTCCACGACCCTCTCTTTCTCCCTCTGCTCAAAACTAGAATCTGTCATTTCTTCAAAGTCTCTGGTTCTTGGGGGGGGGGGGCAATGGTACTTAGAAATTAAAAGTTGTACGCTAGGCACTGCTGGACAGCCTCTATATATAGAATTAGTGAGACTCTCTCTCTTATATTCACAAATCCAATCTAATGCTAGAAAGTTTTTTTTAGTCTTTCTCTTTTATGTCTTTAGTTTTAAAGAAATTAATTTGTATTTATGTACGTGTGTTATATGGGTTTCTGTGAAAGTGTACATGTGGTATGTGCAAGTGACAGAGGAGAGGCCAGAGGAGAGTGTCAGACAGATCCCAAGGAGCTGAAGCTACAGGCAGAGTGAACTGCTGGATATGGGTGCTGGGAACAGGACTTGGGTCCTCTGAAGAACAGTGAATGCTCTTAACCATTGAGCCTTTCCCCAGCCTCTCTGGGTAGTTCCTAAGTCCTTTCTCCAGGTGAGGAATCTGGTTCATACTTCTTTTCTGGTTCACACTCTTTTTGCTGTTTCCATTCACTGTTTTAGGTTTATATTCACATGAGGCTGATCCAGAATTATTAACTCTATTGCTATAAGAATTAATCACTCTAATACTTAATATCTGTTAACTGATCATTTTTGTCTCCAGACTAAGTGTTTAGTCAAAATTATGTTTCCTGATTAGTGTGATATATTTATTTGAAAAATCATTGGATTCTTTCTCCTTTGTCATTTAGATTTTATGTCTTTCTCTTTTGTTAATAATATCATCATCATCCCAAAACAAAATGATTTCAAAAACATCAGAAATGTATACTGCCTTCTTTCCCGCCACCCCTGCCCCAGGTTAATGTGCCTTCCTGAGTTTCTATTTGGAAGTAAAATAAGTAAATAAATGAATTTGCATCTTATCACCTCACAGTTCCTTTTAAGCACAAGGGAACATTTTATAGCTGCTCTTTCACAATTTCATTTTGGGAATTAGGAATAAAACGGTCCTAGAAATCATCAGTAGCACAACCTTCCCACAGCCGCATCTTTGCTGTGCAATGTGTTTCCTAAGGACATGTTCATAATGAATATCATATGCTCTGAAATTTCCTCTCTCCTCTCTCACCATTACCTTTCATTTCTGCAGTCTCGCCGTTACCTTCATGTACTATGTGCATATTTTATACCTATATGAAACCTATGATTCCAAGAGACAACCTTCAGTATTTGTCTTTCTGAATCTGGTTTGTTCTCTTGGCTTGATAACCTCCAGTTGCCTTCACACTACTCCGACGTGTTACTTCATTCCTCTGTGTGATCGACTATAGCACGTTTCTTTATCTGTTCCTCTTTTGACAGATGCCAAGGCTGATCCCATAGCTTGCCCATGGCTAGGGCTGCAACAGACACTGACGGGGAGTATCTCTGGGGCTGTTGATCAGGCTTCTTTGGGTCTATTTTCAGGAAAAGCTATTTTCAGATATGGCTGTTTTTGTTGGTTTTGCTTCTTTCTTTTCTTCTGAACTGATTTCCACAATGTGTGGACTAATTACTAATTCACACTCCTCCCAGAGCTGTTATATAAATTCCCTAAAATTTTTGTGTTGTTGTTATTTTTCTTAATGGTAGCCATTCTGACTTGGGTGTGTGTGTGTGTGCGGGCAGAATCAGGGTGTTGTTTTAATTTTCATTTCCCTAGTGGCTAAGGATATTGAGCATTTTTCATGTGTTTATTGTACTTTTGTACCTTGTCTCTTGCTAACTGTCTGTTCATCTCAGTACCCTGTTTATTAGTCGGACTGTTCAGTTTCTTGGTGGATGGTCTGTTTGCGTTTTTGACGTGGCATGCATCGTTGAGTCAGTCTATAGATGTGCACTGTTCTGTACTGTACTCTGAATGTTCCACAGCGTATTCAACCCAATATGCAGCTGAGAATGACCTTGAATGTCTGATCCTCCTGCCTCTGTGTCTTACTACTAGGATGCCCATCATGCCTGGTTTATGCCATCCTGGGCGTGGAACCCAGGGCTTTGTATATGCGAGGCAGGCACTCTTCCTCGCTACATCCTAGACCTTGTGGGCGTTTCAATTGGGTTTTAAAAACCTTTTTCTTGTGGAAGTTGTAAAGTTCCTCATGCCCTGTATTCCCACCCACTAGCCTTTGTCCTACTCCTCAGAAGCCTTGAAAGTTGTTTTAGTATTATTATTATTATTAGCACCATAAGACTCCTATTTTCTTCTTAAACCTTCAGCCTCATGACCATTGTGCTTCCTGCTGGGTTCTTTCTCTGTCTCACTCAATGAGCTAATGCCTCACTGAGTGCCTTAATAGGAATGGCGTTATCATTCCTCTCTGAAGCTCGCTCTCCTTCTGGATGTCACTGCCTCTTCTAGCATAGCAAGAACGTCACACATCTGGGCCAGGGTTCGATGGTAGAGCATTTTCAGAGCATGTTTAAGGTTCAGGCATCTATCCAGGAGACAGCAAGGAGTAAATAAACAGATGAACACACATTCTAGCTTGCGAATATGTCCTCAGCTATTGTTAGATCCTGATAGAACTGGCCGTGGCTGAGGTGCCCCACTAGGGTGTGTCATCCTGTCCTCAGACTGGTCTGGGAAGCCTACCTTCCTCATTTCCTAATGGCTTCCCGCAGGCTGTTCTGAGACATCTTCTCACACACAGAGAAGCTTATTCTGATCTGAGTCACTCCATCATTGCTGGAACTAGCAGTCATCTTTCCACTTAGCACATTTCATTAAATTTATATGGAAATGAGAGAACACAGTCAAATTGACAAAGCATTTTAGAATTGACAGGGAAATTGGCTTGCTCATGCATTGCTGGGGAGGGGACAAATTGGTACCGTCTTTCCAGAGGGTATTAATTTATATCAAAATCCTTAACAATTCATTTGATCTTTGGCCCAGCAATTTTGCTTCTAGGAATTTATCCTAAGGAAATAATGGTGAATACATATAAGAATTTATTTGAAAAAATTTCCATCTCATGACCCAAACTGGAATCAAAACACTAAATATGCATCAGTGTGGGACATGATAAATTCTGGTGCACCAATGCAATGAGATATAATGGGATTTAATGCTACCACGGAGGCAGATGGAGGTGTAAACATATTAGTAGCCTATTCTGTAAAGAGCTCAAAACAACACACACAGTGGGACCCCATTTTAAAAGGTACATCCAGATCTACAAGACTGGAATAGCACATGTAGAAATGTTTCTTAATAATGGCTATAGTTGCATGTTTTCCTTTTGTAAATGTGCATCATTTTTTTTTTTTTACTGTAAGAATATAATTTGTTTAAAAATTTATCATGCTTTGTTTTTCAAAGCTCACAGTTGTCAGACCCTCTTGAGAATATGTTCTGGTGAACATTTTATTTTGTACCGATAGCCTGAACCGTGTTTTTATATTCTTGAGTACTTTGTAGATTTCATTAGATTTTTATGTTATTGAAAATACTTTGTAGGACAAAAGACTCCATGCAAACACACTTAAAATCCTTTTTTTAAAAAAAAATTCAAACAAAGGCTTTGTCTGTTTCTGTATTATGTGACATGTTTAGTAAAGATTCTTTCTTCAAAAAAATTAAAATTACATTTATTTGTGGTTGTGTGTTCCTGAGTGTACGTTTGTGTGTTTGTGCGCGCACTGCTGCGTGTTTGGACATCAGAGGTCAACTAAGAGGGACTCTATTTTCATACTCTTTTACCACGTGGGTCCACGGGACCGAACTCAGCTTGCCAGCCTTGGCATCAGCATCTCTAACCACTGGGCCATCTCACTGGCCCTAGAGTCCTTTAGAAAAGTACTTAGAATTTGCGAAAGGAACTTGGATTATCTTGAATGATTCATTTCCTATAAAAGAAATCTAGTATCCTTTTGAAACCAGTGGTCAGAACTGTATGCAGTTGCGTTTAAAACTAAGATTAGATGTCTCTCAGACACTCATATCCATGGTTGTTTTTTTCCCTTGAAGGAATCCTGAAGCAGCCACCGCTATGATTCTTTGCGCATGGAGGTTTCTTCCTAGAAATGCCACGCGGTCCGTATTTACATCATCAGCCAATCAGCGAGCCGAGGATCACCGTCGGCAGCTGGGGGCCTATGGGTACTTCCTGCCCATCCAGACCAGGTGGCAGGACAACGACCAGTACGGCCACGTGAACAACGCCGTGTACTACAGCTACTTCGACACTATCATCAACCACTACCTGCTCAGGTAGGCGCGAGAGTGTCACTCTGGCCTTGCTGTGCGCCCTTGCTCGGGACTTGGAGTGGAGCGCTTCGCGGCTCCCTAACCTCTTCTGTGGAGCAGAAGGTCGCTATGTGGGCGAGGAAGGTGTGGCTCTGCCTTTCCCGGGGTCTCAGGTGTTCGCATGTCTCGGTCCTTTACACTAACTTGTCATCAGATGTGTTTATCTGAAGCTCAAATAAACACCTACATAACAAATCCCACGATGTTCAGATGTGGGGCAACTTGAGCAGAGATATTAACATCAACCCTCAAGGCCTTTTTGTGAGAAAAGCAGCTGCCTCCCCCACAGAGGATACTTAGTAGGGAGGAGGAGAGATGTAAAGTTGTTGATTATATCCTCTGGATGCCTTGATAACTTGATGGTCTGACCAGGATGCTTGCAAGAGTGCTTAGTATGTTTCTGGTTAATTTAATTGTCTGTTGGAGAGACTCTGTCCTACGGAGAAAGCCGCGTGAAGTCTGTCTTCGTCTTGCAGTGAGCTCAACTGTTTTGGTGAAATTGTTAAACCTTATTGAGGCTTCTATACAGACAGCGTTCTCACAGTTACTGAGAACGTTCTCTAACGCACCTTCCTCAGTTTCTCATTTACTCTCACTGTTAGAGCGGAGCAAAAATGCCAGCCTGAGCGTCCTGGCCGGTGTCCTTTGGAGGCACACTGGAACACGGAGCTACCTTCACAGGCAGACCGGAATTTCTGATCCTTCCTAGGAGTAGCCTTCAGCCACAGGGGGGTGGGACTGGTGTGTGAAGAGCCACAGCTGCCTCCCTTCTTGACAGAGGTAATGTGGAGACGCACATCTAGGATTTCCTAGTGGATTTGAACTCCAGCCACATGAGTTGGTAGCCTTTCAAAGACAGAAGTAAAAAGTACACAACAATAAAGCCAGTATTTCAGCCATTCAAAGATTTTTAGTTTTAATTAATGTATATATGTATGTGTGCGGCTAAGGGCATGTGAGTGCAGTGCCAATGGAG
This sequence comes from Apodemus agrarius, assembly GCA_964023405.1. NCBI lineage: Eukaryota > Metazoa > Chordata > Mammalia > Rodentia > Muridae > Apodemus > Apodemus agrarius. The sequence goes on along the minus strand of OZ030008.1, from coordinate 76,900,210 downwards.
ACCAGTAGAGGGCATTAGAGTCCCTGGAATGGGATTCACAGGCTGTTGTGAGGGTTGGGAATCCAACTCAGGACTTTTGCAAAAGTAGTGTGTTCTCTTAACTACCATGCCGTCTCTCCAGGCCCCATCTTAATAATTTTAAATTATAAACAGTTTATTGAGTTTTAGTATATCTACAATGTGCAGCCAGCACTGGAATTTCACAATATTCCCACCACTCTCCTTCTGTCTATTAGCAGTCTGTATTCTGGCAATCATTAGCTGCTTCCCATCTGTCTGGATTTTCCTCCTTTGGACTTTGCATAGAAGTGGCATTGCATGATTGATTTTGGCATGACATTTGCCTGGTTCATCTGTGAATAGTCTCTCCCGGAATTTTACACCTGAGTACTATGGCGCGTGGTATACCACATTTTATCTATTTGCTGGTTCATCAGGTGACAGGCATTTAGAATGTTCACATGTGGGGGCTTTTATGAACCATACTGCTATGAACATTTAATGTGATTTTTGTGTGTGTGCAGGCACTTCTCGGTACTTTGGGTACATGCTTAACGTGGAATTTCTAGGTGGGTTGGCGACCCTGTAACGGTTTGAGGAACCTTAGATGTGTTTCCAGAGTGTCTGTATTTGCTTTCCTGTGAGCATGGGGTTCCAGTCTGCCCATCTTATCATCGACAGTTGTCATTACCAGTTTTTTTTATTGCAGCCATTATATTGTATAATGGTGATTATATTGGACTGCGTCATATTTCCATCCAGACCCTGGTTTCCTGGTGACTAATGATATCAAGTGTCCTCTTCCCATTGAGCTGGGACACGCCTTCCTTGGGAAAATGTTTGTTCAAATCTTTTTCTTCCTTTAGTTGGGTTTGTTGTTGACTTGTAACAGTTCTTTTCAAATTCTGGATGCATACAAATATGTATGCACATTCTTCCTATATGTATGACTATATACATACATGGTTTGTAATCTTTTCTTTTGATTCAGAAGTTTTTGATTGAATGACTTGGAGAGAAATTTGAGAATAGCGAATGCTGAGCCAGATGCTTCCCATCCCCCTCCTCCCTCACTGGCTGCAGTACTGTCTAGTGCTGTAGGACTGCTATTCAGATTGCAGATTCCGTGTTAGGTGTAAGAGGCGATACAAAACAACTTTCATTTAGAAACTCTCTCTGTCTCTTCCCTCCTTCCTTCTTTCCTTCCTTCCTTCCTTCCTTCCTTTCCTCCCTCCCTCCCTTTCCCCCTCCCCTGTGTGTGTGTGTGTGTGTGTGTGTGTGTGTGTGTGTGAAGCCAGAAATTGATCATGTTGGGTGTCTTCTTTAATCTCTCTTCACCTTTGAAATGGGGTCTGTCAATGAACCTAGAGCTCATCAATTTCTGTAGACTCTGACCAGCTAGCTCCCAGCGGTCCTCTGGTCTCTGCTTCCCTAGTTTCTGGGCTTACAGGTGTGTGCCGCCATGCTGGGCTTTTTCATATGTGTGCTGGGGATCTGAACTTGAGTCCTTGTGCTTACCCGGCACGTAATCCACTGAGCCATCTCCTTACCCTGACAAGCTGTCTCTTGTCTAGTATAAACTGTGCGTATTACATTTTAAAAATCCACAGCAAATGGCAAAGAAATTGAGGTAATTTCCTATTTGTCAAACAGAGAAGTTTGACAGTTATTTTCCAACTTGCTCACGGCCACGCACTCTTTCCTAAGAAGAGTCAGCCTTAGGCACTCTTTGGGTTGATACTTGGGCCACCTCAGTGTAATTGCGTCTTAGAAGCAGTTAGCTTTTGTGGCTTTTGAATGTCTCCCATTTGCAGAGGGGCACCTGGAAGGATCTTGTGTAGTTAATGGAGGTTGAGTTCTGTTTTAGTGGAAATTGTGTCTGTGTGGTCCCAATTTGTTGTAACAGACACTCTACTAGTTCTGGGGGAAAGATTAAAATTGGCAGCTTGTAAGCGGGAATTTCTTCCAGAATAATGTTTTGTTTCAGGTGAAACCTTAAGCGTTCTTACACATTGACTTTCCAGTGATGACAAGACCCCGACTATTGGTACGAGGCGAGGCGCCAAGCCTGAGAGGGCAGTGCAACCTTGTCTCTCCGCATTCCAAAGTCGGAGAGCACTGCGCATGTGCATGCCTGGGACACTCATGGGCAGCCTTCTCTCCCAGCGTGCCAAAGATGCTGGGCGCTGCGCATGCGTGGGACACCCATGGCTTTACCAGCAACACCATTGCCCAAAATATTCCTTCAGTGAGGGGCTTTACTCCAGGAGAGGGGTTCATGGAGAGAGAAGGGTATGGCTAGAAGAGGGAGAGATGGAAGCACAAGCTACAGTTTCCCCCGCGTTCCCATGGCGTTGACACACGGAAGGGGTTAAGTCGTTCTTGAACAGTTTATCGCTCATCAATTGTAATTAAATATGTTTATATTAAATTATGTTTTGTAATTAATGTAAAATCCTTTAGCCTATGCCGTTATTAGAACCAGATGCTGAAGTACCAACAATATTTCAACATGACTCCACTGCCTCGCCAGCTGTCTGACTGTAATTACTTTAATCTCAGCTTGTTATCTAATTATCACCTTTGTAAAGGGAAAAGTACTCTCTAATGCTTCCTGATTGTTTCAGATGATGATGAAGAGCGGGGAACAGCTGTCAGAGATCGGGCCCTGCTTATCACAGCGGAGGAACTTATCCCGAAGTGTATTCAGGGCCAAACTGTGGAGGAAGGCGTGCCAGGCGAGAACCGGGGACTGGCCAGTGAGGGTGAGACAGGTGGTGTGCTGGATGAACTGTGAGGTGACACCTGCCTCCTCCGCTCCCCTGGCGGCCAGGACGAGGGGCAGGGTGCTCGGTCAGTGGAGACTCAGTTCTTGGTTGACAGTCCCGAGGATTGATGCATTAAGCATGGGAAGCTCCCAACGTGGCACTTGACAATCTACACATCCTAGGTAAATGTGGACTGCTCCCCTTACAAAACAGCCACTTGTGAGTTTGGGCTGGGGAGGTGGATCAGCAGGTGAAGTGGATAACAAGGGGCTGAGTTCCTAAAAAGCCAAGCAAGGGCTGTTAGCATTTGCAACCCGGTGTGGTGCTGGAGGGTAGAGAGACAGGATTCCCTAGGGGCTTCCTAGTCAGATAGTCTGTCTGTGAACTCCAGGTTCAGCCAGAGGCCCTGCCTCAAAAGATAAGGTTGAGAATGATGGGAAAGACACCTGAGGTTGACCTCTGTCCTCCACACATGTGTGTACACACACACACACACACACACACACACACACAGAGGAGAGAGAGAGAGAGAGAGAGAGAGAGAGAGAGAGAGAGAGAGAGAATTTGGGTTTTCTCCAGTTCTACCTTATTCTTTGACAGCTGAATCTGAAACACCTTCAATGGAGCACGTGATGCTAGCAACTTGGCCTTGTCAATTTGTTTTCCGAGTCATGTTTAAGTCTTATCCGTTAGCCTGTGCTGTTATTACGATGGGGCTGGAAGGTCGTTTGCTGCATTCTGTGTGGTTCACTCTTACACCGGTCATCGGATCAGCCGAGGGTGTGAGTGAGCACAGGCAGGGAAGTCATGAAGCCCTCAGGAGCCCCAGCTCTCTTGGTTTTGGAGTCGGCTCTAGTGTTTGCATAGTAGCCCTTGGTGAGTTCCCAAGTGATTGCTAGAACAGGTTCCCCTTGGGTGTCTCAACCTCTGATGCTTGCTTCAACTCTGTCAGGGGGGAGTTGCTACCAGTGTTCTTTATCACGGAAACAGGTGCTAGGTATGAAGTTACAGGGAGTGTGACCGTGGAGTTAAGTAGAATGGTCCAAGCTAACAAGGAGGCTAGACTCTCATTGTTGAGATGAGGCTAGACCACTAGCCAGGTGTGAGATCATATAAAACCTTAGTCTTTAAAGGTCAGGAATGGGAGACCTTTTTAAAAGTGGGCAGACATCTTTTCTTAGGAGGGAGGGAGGGGGACTGGGTAAGAGGAAAGAAAGAAGGGAGAATAGGGGATAGGAAAACAGAAAACCAGCAAGGAGCCCACAACAGGCCTCAGCATGGAAGTGGGGTGCCTGAGAGGAGCCCTGGGGAGCACTGGCTACTTAGAGGCACCGTATCTTGATCCAGACACACCTTTTTCTTTCATTCTTTTTGTTTGTTTGTTTTTTGTTTTATTGAGACAGGGTTTCTCTGTGTAGCCCTGGCTGTCCTGGAACTCACTCTGTAGACCAGGCTGGCCTCGAACTCAGAAATCCACCTGCCTCTGCCTTCCAAGTGCTGGGATTAAAGGCGTGTGCCACCACTGCCCGGCTAGACACACCTTTTTCAATAACTCTATGACTGGCCTCAGCCTTAGTACTTTCAGTTAAAGCTTAAAAACAGTGCCCCATGGATGTCTACCAAGTGCAGAGGCCATCGGGCAGATGCTAGGGCACCGTGCCCACAGTCTGATGCTCTGCATGGTACAGAGGAGTTAACAGTTCCCGAAGCCTCTTTTCTAATAGCTATGGATGTGACATGTGGAACATGCCTTTAAGATCCAGGCAGGAAAACACAATCCTCTCAACCCATGGATCTGGTGACGTGGGTGTGGGAAGGAATCAGAGAGCAAGAGGGAGATGACAGGGTTGTACAGAGATGAACATCGATGGTGCTCCTGCATCTAGGGCTGGAGACTGACACAGCGTGGCCGGAGTATGGGGAACAGCAGCCCGGGTGGCACTGAGATACTGAATTATCCAGGCAGGGTCGGCCAAAGAAGCTGGAGGTTCGGCCTGGGCAGGGTGAAGAAAACTGTTCTGAGGGGCTGCAAGGCCTGTGGCAGAAGGGTGGCCAGCGGCGGAGCTCAAAGAGGAAGGAAAAGTCTTTTCTCCTCTTCCTCCTTCCCTCTAAACATCCGGGAAGGTCTCTCATGAAACCAAATCAGAGTCCAACTAGAAAGGGAGTCGTGTGGTTCTGGGGCTCAAAGAGTAAACACAGAACATGGAAGACTGGGGCGGAGGCTGAGAGCAGTCAGGGGGATGACCAGCCAGTGGCACAAGATGGCCTCGTCTCCTGCAGCTTCCTTTGCATTAGAACCCTGCAGAGTGCTCTTTAATCACAGGAGGAGTGGAGGAGCGTCTGTCTCTTCCCTGGCTGTGCTCCTCCACCCGCCCCATTCTCCAAGCTCCATTCTCCAAGCTGCCCTCGCCACGGCCACCGGTGCCGCCGCCGCCACCATACTGTATGGCTTTATTTTAGGTCCCTCCTTGTTTTCTCCAATCTGGCATCTTGGAAAGAAGGTCAATGGGTAACCTGTTGTTGATTTCACCCAGGTCTGTTTGCTTTGCAGTTTTCCTAGCATGGTGCATGGATTGATGATTTCTACGTTTTATTTTACATGGTAGCAGAATGTAAACAACTGAAAGAAAATCTGCTTTATTTTGCCCACAGGGAGCGGCCCTGCTAGAGAGCACGGCTCGTATCAGACGTGCCATCTGCTCCCTGCTCTCCTGTTGGTTTTGTGGCTCATGGTACGTGTTCTTTCTCTGCCTCAGTTTCCTCATTTGATTAAAAGAGTTAATAAGAGTGAGACCTTCACTGGTGTTAACCAATGTTTGTGGTGATGAACCAGAGTCTGACCACACCATAACTCAAGGGAATTGAGTGACTTACCATTCTGTGACAACCTGACAGACGTGTGTGGAAGCTCAGGTGAGAAGATGGTCTTTCTGAGGCTTTCACCAGGGACATGGTGGATAAACATGCAGTCTAACTGTGAGCCTGCTTGCAGGTGCTCTTCTGCCACTGCAGGGGCAGTGAGGGATCAGAGTGGATCCCTCCCTCCTTTAAATAATTGCCACCATTTTGATTATCTGTTTGATCTTGAAGCAGATGATGTCACAATGCCGTGACCATGACTCTGCAGAACTGTGAGCTAAATTAACCTATTTTTCTTATAAAGTTACCCAAACTTGAGTATTTCATTACAGTAATAAAAATGGGATAATTAGCACACTCCCACTGGATTATATTCCCCACTTCTTGAACTGGTCTTTAGAGAGCATTCGAAGGAAGCAGCTCCCCAACACTGAGTCCTGCAGCTTTGATAGCATGTTCAAAGGCCATAGTCACAGCATCCTATGCAGAAAACAAGAAAGCCACTCTAGAGAAGCCAGCATGCCCCGCGACAGGCACCAGAATGCTGTACTCTGTGTAAAAGCAAAGGGCTGTTGCTGGCTTGAGGACTGCCGGCTTAGCTAGCATAGCTGCCCGACTGTGCTGCCAGGTTACTAGATTTTCATACCAGAGAACCAGGAAACAAGCTTGGGGCGGGAAATCAGGGTCCTAACCGCGGCAGCTCAGCTGGGGCCGAGTAAATCTGAGAGTAGCAGAAGTTGAGAACAACTGAAGAAAGACAGGAATGGTCTTGGGGTCCTGGAATGCCCAGCATTGAAGAGGATGGCTTTGGTAGCAGGAGTTTCCACGGTTCCCAAGAAGAAATGAACGTGATGAACTCCATGTTCTACAAGTTCGCTTTGTTATACTGTTTTTGATTTCTTGGGCAAGAGAAAGAGCACACAGCTATGTGGTGGTTAATTTTTCATTGTCAACTTGGCATAATGTGGAATCATCTGGGAAGAGATTCTTAGCCGAAGAATTGTCTAGCTCGGGTTGGCCTATGGGCACGGCTGTATGGGATTGGTTTAATTATCAATGGATGTGGGAAAATGCTGCCCATGGTGGGAGGCACATTTCCCTGTGCCAGGAGTCTGGGACGGTGTGAGAGAGGAGAAAGCAAGCAGGTGGCCGTGCATGGATTCACTTCTCTCTGCTTCGCTTGGGCGTGGTGTGACCAGCTGTTTCATGCTCCTTCCACTGCCCCGCCCCTGCAGTGATGGACTGTCACCTGGAATTGTGAGTTGAAACAAACTCTTTCTCCTCTCTGTTGCTTTCTGTCAGGATATTTTATTACACCAGAAACGAAGCTAGAACGAACACAGACCCAACAGAAATGTCTGCGGTTGCCTCATGTTTCACCACTTCATATTCCCCTCCTTGCCTGCAACAGAAAGTGGTGTGTAGTCCCACACAAGCCACACCCCTTCCTACTCCTGGGGTATTCTTGCTCCTGGTCTCAGTGGTGTGGCATATCCCAACCTTATGTGACCTCCCTGGAAGAGGATTTTATTCAATATCTGCCTTTTCACTGGACCCTGAATTTTTCTATATCAGGGACTTTCTCATTATTCTTTTTTTTTCTTTCTCATCCTTCAAACAAATACTGAACACCTCAGACCCGGTTCTAACGGGTAAGGTCGAGCGTGTCCAGCCAGCTCTCTCTGCCACTCTCTGTGCCCTGCCCCTTATCTGTGCACTTACATTTTTCTCTGGTTTAAGTCAGTGTTTCAGTTGTTTCAGATGAACTCTTAAGTGGAATTCTTATGAGTCTTGGTCATTTTTCCTGCAGTGGTAGCATCCTGTTCTGAGTGTCCTCTAAGGTGGAACTGCAGTGTTTTAACCCTGAAAACATTGTTCATCCCCAGCAGAGATGAGATTAGATCCCCTTGTAGGAGGTTTGCTATGGATAGAGGGTGAGGACCTATCCCTCCTGTGTGCATCACAGGTATGAGGGTCCACCTGACATGAATGAGCTAATCTAGGGTACAAGTGAGAAATGGGAAGTCTCCTGGAGGGGGTGTCCCTAACCAGCCTGGAGAATCCCTCATTTGGCCAAGGAATGCCTTAGGAAGCATTCCTCTCTTTTCTCCTCTAAACTTTCAACCACTATCCCTCAAAGAGGATTTGTGCCTCAGGAGTATGCAGTTGTGAGAATCTCCAAACAGTGGTCTGTAAGCCACTGGGAGAGAGATGCCTAGGCCTGGGGGCAAGGAATTTTCTCTACCTCTAAAGCTATGTGCTAATGACAGCTCAGGCTGGGTGCAGAGCAGGCTGGGTGCCACTCAATGTGGGATAATAGGAGACAGACCACAAGTACATGCCTGGGATTTCAGTGCTCTTAAGGTGGGGATACTAGGAAGCAAGGAGCTCCAAGTCCCGTGAGAGACACTGTCTAAGTTGGAGAGAAGTAGAGAAAGACACTTAATTAATATCAACCTGTGATCATCACGCATAGGTACAGACACATATGCAAATACACCCACACATGCACACATACACGCACACCCACTTAACAATATGTGCTAAGAAACCCATCCCCACTAAAGGGTTTGCTAAGTGGACTTCTGTAGTCCATGTTTGAATCTTTTTTGCAAAAAGATATACTCGTTCCTAATTGATCTTAGGATTGGATACCAAATATAATAATTTAAATACATGTTTTTTAATAAAAATAGAAAGCCAAGAAAGTCGACAGTAAAGGAAGTAAGACTCAGTGGTGTTTCTGTGATGGATGACCCGTTGATCTGAACTTTCAAACAACGAAGACAACAAAGGATCCAGAGCCTCAAACGGTTCTCATCCTGTGAAAGGAAGCATATCACATCTTCTAAAGAAACAAAAGTTTCCCCTTTGTTTTAGATCCTAATAGAAACAAAAGAAATGTGTGGCCAGAAGAATGTAAGGAGCCTGGAAGCAAACTTTCTGTTTGGTACCTGACCACACTACCTGGTCCCTGTGAGGACCTGGTGAATGAGGGGTGGGAGATGTTTTCCTCAGCAAGATCCCTTAGAGCCAGGATCCTGCCTCAGATGGCTGACATCAGAGACTGGGCACAGATATAAATCGGGTCAGCCACTGGGAGGATCTTTGAGGTCTGGGAAGCAGATGTGAGGACTTATTTTCCCTGTGCTGGTCAAGATTCTGGCCTAATTGTCTTCTAGCACCTTCTATTTCTTTCCAGGACTATTTATTGGCTTTTCACTCCAGACTAGGGAGAAAATTCTTTATGTCTCCCGACCCCCGCTATGGGAGCAAATGGGATCTCTATTTCCCTGTGGCCCTCAGCCAAGGTGGGGTGTCTTTGGGATCTTGCAGACAGGATGTCATGCATTTATGTCTCCTGCTATGCAGTATTTCCAACACCCCCTCCAGGAACACACCTCCTCATCAGTGCGTTTGTGTCTCAGGGACTGAGTTAACATATAGTACCAGCCAATGTGAAGGTCTCAGTTAAAATATTATGGTCTGCCTCCCTAGGCCCAGGAAAATCTCATTATATATAAAATAAACCCATTGGCGGGTGCGTTTTAACCCACAGACTGTGGAATCTACGGATAGAGTATGCCAGGGAAGTCGGGCTGTCAGATTAATACATTGTGCGAAAATTGGGGCCGGAGGTCACCAGACTCCTGATATACAAATCTCCCTCTGAGAATCTCATTTTAGTCAGACTATCAGTTAGATTAGAGAGACCCTAATTATCCCACTGAAATTAAATTACTTTATGTTAGGGCGATATAATGAACAGCCATAAAAAGGATATACACAAGCAATCATCTTATTATTCACAGCAAGACCAGAGCACACACTAAAAGGACCTTGCTGATCATTGCCAGATAGTCCCTGTCACACAGAAAAAAGGGCAAGCTCAAGAGAACGGGATTCAGGGCCAGTTCAGCCTTGGGCAGCTCTGGGGTCTTTTCCCGCATTTCCGGGACAGGTGTTAAGACTCCTGCTGTGCTCTTGGGACCTGCTAAGAGATTCTTCCCGGGGGCACCCCTGTGGGTGGCTAAGAGGACACAGGATGCACTGTCTACTGCTTTCTGCATCCATCTTCCCCCCAGGGCCTCATGGCTTACAGCAGGAGCTTAACTGTGCAAGTCAAGTGAATTGGCTGTGTGGTTAGGGTATTTGTCCTCCACACAAATGCTCACCTCTATCAGTTTGTCTTTGTTAAAGCCTACAGCACTAGGTGCTGTAATTAATTATCCTTAGAGCTCAGTGACTTAACACAATGGAAGTTTATTACTTGTTCAAATCCTAGGCTGGCCCAGGTCAGTGGGTGTGGGAAGGAGCACCCTGCTCCGTGCAGTCACTCAACAAACCTCCAGCGCCCCACCCCCACCCCCAGCTCAGCACTATCAGGTCAGGCTTCTCAGTAGCAATGCTGTCAGCCACTCGTCAGTTTGTCTCTGGCTGATTCTTCATGTGCAAGGGCGGCTGTCTGTGCCCTTGTAGGATATTTGACTCCCTTGGGTTCTAATAGTAGAACCCAGTGGCACATCTTCCCTTCTGAGACACCCAGAGATGTCTGCAGACGCTGACAGTGGTCCCCAGGAAAGGGGGACAGAAATGACTCTGATGGAGAGCCATTGCCCTAAATCCATGAGGGAGGTAGGAGAACCAACAAGGAGGATTCGACACCTACATTCCTACCCATCCTTTGCTGGGCAAAAGCCACATGGCTTCCTCTAGGCGAAAGGGTATCTGGGGAATTGTGTCCCCAAAGGGAAAATGAATCTCTGTGCTGATCAAGTAGCAGGTCTCTCACAAGGACAGTGGAGGAGGCACGGGAACTCTAGATCTGCTTCTTCACTTGATATGACTTTGAACTGCTAGCTGCTACTTTGGGTGGCCACCTGGTCCTGGATTATCACCTTCCCATCTCCTTTCACTGTTGCATCTAAGACACTTGTGTCCTGTCTTCCATTTCCTGGCACGTAGCTGAAGATCCTAATGCACGGGGCTGGAGAGGCGACTCAAGAGTTAAGATTTCGTGCTGTTATCACAGATGACCCGAGTTCATTTTCCAGTACTCATGTTGGGAAGTTCACAACTTTCTGTAAGTCAAGCTCCAGGGAAATCTGACACCCTCTTCTGGCATCCACTGACATACACATTCATGTGCACATACCACACACAGACACACAAACATACACATACACTAAAAGATCAAATGAAAGCCAGGCAGTGGTGGAGCACGCCTGTAATCCCAACACTTGGGAGGCAGAGGCAGTCGGATTTCTGAGTTCGAGGCCAGCCTGGTCTACAGAGTGAGTTCCAGGACAGCCGGAACTACACAGAGAAACCCTGTCTTGAAAAACAAAACAAAACAAAACAAAACAAAACAAAACAAAACAAAAACAAAAAAAAGATCAAATGAACTTTAAACAAAAACCAACCAACCAACTAACCAACCAAACCAAACAGTCCATGCTGATGTGGTCCAAGGATATGGGTAGGTTCATATGCATCTCTTTCAGTAGTGTAATTAAGGATGTGTAGCCTGTTTAAAGTTGTGATCAACGTAAGAGGTGGGCTTGTGAGCTCCTCTGGCCTGATGGTTGGGAGACAAGGAGCTGAGGCTCTGGTGGACCATACCTGAGCAGAAGATTTGGCACAGAGAAAACTGTTGTGATCATAAAAAGAGAAAGAGGTGTAAGAATATGTTCTATGGGGTGTGATGAGGTGTGGGGGAAGGGGGTGCCTCTGAAGGCCCATGCCGAGGCATCCCTTCCCCCTGAAGGACTAGCCACACAATGGCATAGCATAGAATAGAGTTTATTTAGGGCATGGGGAGGGGAGTTAAGAGGGTCATAGAGGCAGAGAAAGGCAGAGAGAAGGAGAGAGTAGAGAAGTAGAGGCCGGCCATGACCACATGGAGAGAGGGGGAAGGGAAGGGGGAAGGGAAGAGCCCAGGAGGGCAAGAGAGAACAAGAGATCAAAAGAACAAAGAGAAGGAGGAGAGGCAAGAAGCCCCTCTTAAAGTGGGCCAGGCCTACCTGGCTGTGACCAGGTGACTGTGGGGAGGGGCATACCTGGCTGTTGCCAGGTAACTATGGCATAGAGCCCAGACAAAGTACCAACAAGAACAATTTAAAGTTTCATATCATGACCTTGGCATATGGACCGATTAACAAATGCCAAATGTCAAATAATTTAAAATGATCACGATGATCTTTAGATGAATAAATTGCCACAAATCGTGAGGCCTTTTCCTCGGCTATTCTCATCATCAATACAGTGTCACTGACATCCATAGTGACTGGAGATTACATTGTATGATTTCTTTCAAAAGCCCATACATAAACTTCTTGAATAGAGAGAGGGTGTGTAGGTAGAAAAGAAGATGGGGTGGGTGCTGATAACCCCAATACCGGAACTGGCACCTTAACTCTGAATATTGTGAGTGTTATCTACTTGATGGGCCCTTTGCCAGAGAGGTCACAGGGTGTGCTGCCTGACTTCCTGATGTACTCCTCTGAAGACATCACTCCTTAAAATCTGAACTGTTACTGTGCATTAGTGTAGGTGGAGTGGAGGAAGGTTTAGGGTGGGAGATGGGTGACCTGAATGCCCAACGTGACTGCATCAGTAACTCTGCAGCTCTGGGTGGTGGGTCAGGCACTGTTTTCAACACCTTGCCTAAAACAAAACAAACAACAACAACAACAACAAAAAACTTCTTTGGCAAACAACTCCAATATGGCTTCCATGGAGCAACTAGAGAGCCACCGCCCCACCATATATTTTCCGTGGCATGCAATTTACATAAAAGGAAAAAATTCCTTTGTTCGCTTAAGAAGCCTTGCAGGAAGTGGCTCTGCTTCGGCTTCGGGGATTTTAAAGTTTCCGCTGTCTGGACGCTGTTCCCGATCCACACCACCCCCCTGGCCCTTCCGGTTTCGCCCATGTCTTGCACTCAGTTTCCAGCGTATTGCTTTCTCTGTCCTTCATCTCTGAGTTCTTAGCTCAAAGATGTCTTACCCATGGACCAACCATGTCTACATCCTTTCTGCACTTCCTGGGACCTCGGGAGTGAGTATAGGGAGTTATTTCCACATTCTTTGTGAATGTGAAACATTCACATGGGACCAGTCACGTTCCATGATAGGACTGACTGTAAGCAAATTGAGAGCATGACCACTAGCCACGTATGCTATGTAGTGCCTGGCTCATAGTAGGTGCTGACGCTGCTTCTGGCAACTACGAATGAGTTTTCGTTGCCTGGAAATGGTAGTCAATCAGGCTCTCCGCTGATTGGTCACAGATCTGCCAGTGGGTTGGAAAGTGGTTCCCACCGTGTCTGAGAAAGGCCTGAGCCCTCTCGGGTGCTCAGCGAGAACAATGTGCCATGCAGCCTATCCTCATCTTCTGGATTTCGTCATGTCTACTGGAAATCTTGCTAAGGTCTGGAACTCTAGGGTTTTTAATTAAAATGTATGTACTTGGGTGTTGTAGAACTTCCGGGGTCACGTGCGGGGGTGGGGGTGGGGGTGTGGACCAATTTCTACTTCTGTTCACATACAGCGCTGCTGACTTCTGGCCAAAGAAAGGAATGCATCCGAGCTTGGCAAACGAAGGAGATCATTGGGGTTACTTATGGGAGTACCGGGGACTCAAAGTACCGGTACTGCATCCCTGAAAAGCCCACCCCAGCCTGGGTGGTGACTCTCAAAAACTGCGCCCTGGCCGGGCGGTGGTGGCGCACGCCTGTAATCCCAGCACTTGGGAGGCAGAGGCAGGCGGATTTCTGAGTTCGAGGCCAGCCTGGTCTACAGAGTGAGTCCCAGGACAGCCAGGGCTACACAGAGAAACCCTGTCTCGAAAAACCAAAAAAAAAAAAAAAAAAAAAAAAAAAAAAAAAAACTGCGCCCTGCAGGCCGTACTCCTGGAAAAGGTCTCTGCTGTGCCTATTGCAAACTGCTTATACAACTGTTCAGTGCTGCTTTCAAGTCTACGTTCTAAGGTACCCGAGCCTTGTGAGTTAGTTTAGTAGCTTCCCAAGTCTTAAGAGTCTCCCTCCTCAAAAAAAAAAAAAAAAAAAAAGAGTCTCCCTCCTCCCTCCAGGAGGGAGTATGCCCTCTTGCAGGAAGTTGGTTTGCAGTTGATCATCCTAGGGTGTAACTGCAGGACAAAACAGAAGGCAGGGAAATACCCCAGGTTGGAACAAGAGAAGGCATTCTTCGTGGAGCAGTGCCTGTGGTGTCTCTGTGTGTTGAGCTGTGTAAATCAGGTGGCTGAGCCCCGGAATGCGTTAGCCTCTTAGGATTCATGGCGCGTGCTGCTCTCCAGCTCTGGGCAGAGTGAGGTATGAAGTCATTTGCAAAGCAGCATCTGTGAAATTCCATTACACGGGGCTTCTCAACTTGAGGGGAAAGACCTTTGCTGAAACTAATTTGCAGCTGCTTTAATCACAGAGCTCAGAGCGGCAGGCTGTCCTCATAGCAGTGTCCTCATAGCAGTGGCCGAAAGGGTTCACATGGCTTCTGTAGACTGGCTTCTGCCCCCACCTCCTTCGCCCGAGTTCCTTCTGTATTTCTTGGGCATCCCCTAATATTTACAACAGTTTTTTTTTTCAGATGAAAAGTAATTAACTTCACCCCTCCCAGCGAATTCTAGGTCTTGCGCGCAGAAACTCTTTGAGGACACCACTATAAATCAAAGCAAATAGGGCACATCCCAGAGGAAGATTATCCTGGGGTATCTCTGCCAGACTCTCCTGCCTCTCAGGACTTCCTGGGTTCCTTTGTTTCCTTTACCCACTGATGCCACTGGGATTTTTCTGGACCCAAAGAAGGCCAGCTAGGAATCCCAGAAAGTAAGGAATACTTTGTTGGAAATCAAGGAAAGTAAATTTAATCTTCTCCCGTTTTCTAAATTTAGTCCCTTGATAATTTTTAAAAAAGTATGTGTGTGTGTGTGCGTGTGTGTGCAGAAAAGGAACATATCAGCAAGCTGAGCATGTAAGCGCGTGCCAGGCAGCCGTGCATTCGTGTTCCCCCATGATGGTTCTGCTTCAGAACGCCTCATGCTCCCGCCATGACTCCTCTCTGTGTTGGACTGTGGGATGAAATGAACCCTGCCAAAAGCAATCTACAGATTCAATGCAATCCTCATCAAAATCCCAACTCAATTCTTTGTAGAGTTAGAAAGAGCAATTCTCAAATTCATCTGGAATAAACCCAGGGTAGCTAAAACTATCCTCAACAGTAAAAGGACTTCTGGCAGTACTACAGAGCAATAGTGTTAAAAAAAAAAAACTGTATGGTATTGGTACAGTGACAGGTAATTAGATCAATGGAGTAGAAATGAAGACCCAGAAATGAACCCACAAACCTATGGTCACTTGATCTTTGACAAAGAAGCTAAAACCATCTAGTGGGAAAAAGATAGCCTTTTCAACAAATGGTGCTGGTTCAACTGGAGGTCAGCATGCAGAAGAATGCAAATTGATCCATTCTTATCTGCTTGTACTAAGCTCAAGTCCAAGTGGATCAAGGATCTACACATAAAACCAGACAAATGGAAACTAATAGAAAAGAAACTGGGGAAGACCCTTGAGGACATGGGCACAGGGGAAATTTTCCTGAACAAAACACCAATAGCTTATGCTCTAAGATCAAGAATTGACAAATGGGACCTCATAAAATTACTGAGTTTCTGTAAGACAAAGGACATTGTCAAAAGAAGAAAAACGCCAACCAACAAATTGGGAAAAGATCTTTACAAACCCTACATCTGACAGAGGGTTAATATCCAAGATATACAGCGAACTCCAGAAGGTAGACTCCAGAGAGCCAAATAACTCCATTAAAAATGGGGTACAGAGATAAACAATGAATTTTCACCTGAGGTATATCGAATGGCTGAGAAGCACCTAAAGAAATGTTCAACATCCTTAGTTATCAGGGAAATGCAAATCAAAATGACCCTGAGATTTCACCTCACACCAGTCAGAATGACTAAGATCAAAAACTCAGGAGAAAACAGGTGATGGGGAGGATGTGGAGAAAGAGGAACACTCCTCCATTACTGCTGGCATTGCAAGCTGGTACAACCACTCTGGAAATCAGTCTGGTAGTTCCTCAGAAAACTGGACATGATACTACCACAGGACCCCGCTATACCACTCCTGGGCATATACCCAGAGGATTCCACAGCATGTAATAAGGATACATATTCCACTATGTTCATAGCAGCCCTATTTATAGTAACCAGAAGCTGGAAAGAACCCAGATGTCCCTCAGTGGAGGAATGGATACAGAAAATGTGATATATATACACAATTCATTAAAAACAATGAATTCATGAACTTCTTAGACAAATGGATCGAACTGGAGAATATCATCCTAAGTGAGGTAACCCAATCACAAAAGAACACTCATGGTATGTACTCACTGATAATTGTATATTAACCTAGAAGCTTGGAATACCCAAGACACAATTCACATATCAAATAAAGCCCAAAAAGAAGGAAGGAGAGGCCCCTGGTCCTGGAAAGGCTCAGTGCAGCAGTGTAGGGGATTGCCAGGACAGGGAAGTAGGAAGCAGTTGACTGGGGAACAAGGGGAGGGAAGAGGGCTTATAGGACTTTTGAGGGGGATCCAGGAAAGGGGAAATCAATTGAAATGTAAATAAAGAATATATTGAATAATTTAAAAAAAAGAAACGAACTGTTTCCCCCTCAAATTGTTTTTGGTCATGGTGTTTATCCCAGCAACAGAAAGAAACCTAGGACACAGCTGAACAACAGTACTGGGGAGGCAGAGACAGGAGAATCCTAGGGCCTTACTAGCTAGCTAATCTGGCCAAAATGGCGAGCTTCAGGTTCTATGGAAAGCCCTCGTGTCCAAAAATAAGGTGGAGAGTTATAGAAAATCCCCAAAGCCAACCTCCGATGTGTGTACCTGCATGCACAAATACACACACACACACACACACACACACACACACACACACACTTAATTGTAGACTTCCCAGGCTGATGGAGGTGATTTTAACTGGTGTCCTCTTTCCAGATGACTCTGGCTTGTGTCGACTCGACAACATGAGCCGATGCTCGGTGCATGTCACCATGCTGACTTACACCGGCATTTAGAATCTGGATTCAGGCACTCTCACACGGCTCTAACAAAGCACTTCGCCCGCTGAGCCTTCTCTCTGCCCCTGACAACCTCGTGAGGCTTTTCAGGGCATCTCATTGATGAGAGGAGGGTGATTAACACCTACACCGAAGACCACATGGGTTAGAGAGAAGACCAGGCAAAGCAGTGTGAGAAAGCATTGGCCCCGCTTAAAGGTCAGGGTTGTCTGGGGGCTGGTGGGATTGATTCACCCAAGGGTACTTACTCAAAAGCAGTGGTCTCAGTCAAAATACAGCTGCTTGAAATCCTTTTGGGGGACAAGGCCCATGGCCCCTGGGATTGCCGGTGAAGAAAGATTTGGGAAGAACTGGAGACCCACTAAGCCATGTTGAGACTTCTATAGTTAGCACAGCCTTACACAACTTTTGGTTTCCTTGGAGAGAAGATATATGCTGAGATATGGTGACAGGTAGGATTATAGCTGGGAGGTTCCGGGCAGTGTTTTGGGGGTGATAATTTTTAATGTGATGCTCTAGCACGGTGCTCAATACAGCTGTCGTAAGATAGGCACACAGTGAAGGATCATACAACAGGTCCTGGGGAGAATTTTGTGTACTTAGCAATTGCTAGCTCCTTTTGTTGGCCTATCAGCACTCGAGCATGTGTCTCCTGACTGTAGGTGTCCTTCTCTGCTAACATAGACATCACAGAAGCAGGACATAGCCAGTCAACTGTTTTCCTAGCATCCTACGCATCAAGGATACAGATGTGAGACCTAGTCTTCATCAACGCAAGTGCTCTGAGTATGAAATAATTGCCGACGTATTGAGATAGGACATGTAGGACATGCAGATTCCACCAGGGTGTGTCTGGTAGGTCCGTGGCAGCTGCATCCCACTGGTGATGGAGATCCTGGTTCCAGTTTATCTGAGGAGAGTGACCTTGGCTGCCATGGTTGATTGAGAGGGCTGTGATGTGACTCTCAGTTACTTCTCCTTTTACTATACCTGTGTCAGAAAGTCACAAGAAAGAGACAAGAATAAAATATTCTTTAATGAATAAACAAGTACAGGCATATACATACATACATACATACATACTTACATACATACATGCACATATTCATTTACTGTGGGTCCTTGAAGGTCTGAAGAGGGCAACAGATCATCTGGTCCTGGAGTCTCAGATGGTTCTGAGGGACATATAGGTGCTGGGAATTGAACCTGAGTTATCTGGAAGAGCAGCCGGTGCTCTTAACTGTTGACCCATCTCTCTAGCCCTCAAATACCTTCTTAATGAGCATTTTCCAGGATCTGCCTCTCTACACAAACACAAGGGGGTAAGTGGGGGTAGAGAGGAAAGATCCACCAGAGGCTTGGAATAAAGCAGACTCAGTTTAAACCCCACCCAGCTTCCATGATTGTTAGCTAGCTGGCCTTTGGGAAGTGAATTAAAAAAATATGTTTAAAGCCTCCATTTCCTCTAAAAATGGAGACATGCACGGTATGGGAGCCACAGGGGCTCTTGGGAAGATTAAATTAGAGAAAGCAAGGAAATTGCAGTTCTTGTCAAGTAGTAGGTGCTTAATAAATGGCAACTACCGCCATTGTTCTGCTTAATAATTGATAGCGTAATCTTCATTATGATCACCATTATCATCATCTACCTCCCTCCAAGAAACTTTATTTATTGGATTAAAATGTTCAATCAATTCCAAAGGTACGTTTGCATTTCAAAATATGTCTCTACTTGAAGCCAGCATGTCTCTTCTTTTCCAGGCCTGGCCAGGCAGCTTGAAGTCTAAAGGGAAGTCGTGGGTGATGCTTTTCATGGGAAGCCACCTGTCCATCCTTTTGTATTCTCAGAGAAATCTGTTGTCCTGGGGAAGATTTTCCTCATATGGCGGTTCAGCTGCCTAAATGAAGCCAGGTTTCTTTGTGTCTGACTGGACACTGGTTCCAGGGATCAGCACAGAGGTGGAACAGCTTGTCTCTAGCAGGGGTCGGTTTGGTGTCCTGCTGGTGGCCCCTTCACCCCGAGGAGCTGCGAGATCGACACCGTCTGTTTCCGAGCACCTCTCTGAATGTGTGATCACGTGTGTGCACACCTGTGCAGTCAAAGTCTTTCCCCAGGACCCGATTGGAATCGCATCACTTGCTTTGAGATGCTGCATAGCTCCGTGTCACCAAGGCAGAGAGAATCTCCCCCTGCCTGCGCTGTCTTGGGGTGTTTCAGTTCTCTCAGAAGTAAGTAGCACCAGGTGAGAATTCCAGAGACTCAGTAAGTAACTCATACCTGTGAGGTATGGGCGGCCTTGGCCAAGGAGGCTGACAGGCACGGGGAGTGTGTGCTCAGACTCCTCAATCAGACATTGTCAGCTGTCAGTCTCAGCTCTCACCCACAGTGGCTGTGTCACTTTGGATAGTCATCTCTCCGAGTCCCAGCTTCTCTGTCACACAAACGCTGGCATGTAGTCATTGTCAGTGGGTCACTGATGAGGTGTGTGCTGGGTGCCGTGAACTAGCGGGATCTATGTGGTTTCACTTTGACATTGTACTGGGCTGAACCAGTGGAGAGCTCTTCAACTCCCTTTACCCTTTCTTCTCTGGGCCTCAGTTTTCTCATTTGGAAATTGGGCTTTAACACTGCATGACATTACGATGAAAGCCAGAATGCAGAAGCTTCTTCGAATGTGGTAGGGAGTTAGCCGATGGTGACTTCTCTGTCCCCTTAGGAGAGAGATTTGTCAGAGGTGGTGTCGTGTTAGAATCGTGGCTTGTCCTGACAGATCACACCAGACCAGCATAGTTCCATGGGCGAAAGGTTTATTGTGGGGGAAAGAAAAAGGACAAAGGGGAAGATGACAATGAAGACGAGGAAGAGGAAGAAGAAGAACAAGAACAAAAAGAACAAAAACAAGAACAGAAGATCAACAAGAAGAACAAGAGCAAGGAGGAGAGAGAGGGAGGTCAGAGGGCTCTGCCTTTTATTTGGACTGTGACATAGCCACACACGCTGCTGCATGCAGGTAAAGGTGGGCAGGGTGAACACTGGGAATGTATGGCGGTTG
This sequence comes from Apodemus agrarius, assembly GCA_964023405.1. Lineage (NCBI taxonomy): Eukaryota > Metazoa > Chordata > Mammalia > Rodentia > Muridae > Apodemus > Apodemus agrarius. The sequence goes on along the minus strand of OZ030008.1, from coordinate 76,880,405 downwards.
CCATGGCAACAGATGTACTGGTCCCGTGGTCACCTAGGGGTGACATCACCGTCATTACTGGATTCAGAGGTGATCTGAGACTATGAAGCCAGTTCCTGACTGTAAAGCCACTTCCTCATGCCAACAGGTGGGGAAAGGCGGGAAGAGTTAGCCCATGTGTGAAGCTGCAGGTAGGATCACACTGAGTGCACCTTCCGACCTCCCTGCGTTCGGGCTGTACCGGTGTGCACTGGCTTCTGGGAGCAGGAAGCCTGTGGTGATTATTGCTCATCTTCATGTCTGCTCTGGTACTTCCCTGAGGCTCAGGTAGGGACATGTTTGTCATGTCAAGCAGGCCTTAAGGGAGACTCCTCTTGTCTTCTGCCTCAGATCCCCGAATCCTCCTGGGTCACCTCTGCAACGATCAGAATAGGACTCGACTCAAGGGTCCACCCTTCTGTGGTCCCCTTGAGGAAACAACATAGACATTAAGAGAATGAGGAGTTGGATACAAGCGTCTAATGTCCATCCTTTTGTATATAAAGAGAAAAAAGGTTCTTCCCCTTCTATTACACCCAGGACACCCCCACTTCCTCCCACAAGCCTGTTATCCTGATGGTGAGCTTTTGAGAATTTGCATTAGGCCCTTGGGAGGCTACTCTACTGTAATTCAAAACTATTAGGGTACACTCTCAAAAGGAAATCCATTCTATGCAAGTATCACGAATGTGTGACTTCCAGCCATCTATTCTCCCCGGTGAGGCCCTCTCCTGAAAGCCTGCTGAGACTGGAGATTGGAGAAGAGAGCCCTCAGCCTGTTCTCTCCTCAGCCTGGTCTCTCCACACCCTCCGTGCTAATGTGCTGTTTTCAGTGAGACTCCTAGAAGCCCATACTTCCTGGTGACGTCACTTCCCAGTGCTAACTATAAGCCCCTGAGCAACTTCACAGTCAGTGAGGCCAATGTAGTGGGATGCTTCTGGGTACATGTTATGTCAGATATCCCGGACACATATAGAAATAAAGGGTAAATCAGCACGTCCTTAAAGAACGAAGAGAGCTTACACCTTCGATAGCAATACCCCAACTCTATCTCTTTCTTCACCCAGCCACGCCATGACCAGGTAGCCAAATGCTATTGCCAGCACAGGAGCATGTGAACAGTCAAACTTCTATCAATTCTTGTTTCTGGACAACAAACCGAAGCTGAGCCGTAAGCGCATGCTTGGTTTGGTACTATGCTGCATGCAGCGCTTACTTAGTGCTGGTGCTCATACACGGCATTAAGCACTTCTTCTCATAGAACTTAGTGTTAAGTCCTAACTTGGCACTGAGACCACAGGAGGGAGCTGGGGAGGGCTCGGAGGTCAGCCGAGCTTGCTGCTCTTCCAGGGGAACCTAGTTTGACTCCTAGCATCCACAACAGGGTGGCTCACAACTGCCTGTAACTCTGTCTCTAGGAGCATCCCAATGTCTCTAGCCCCCACAGGCACCCACACTTATGTGCACATACCCACACACAGACAGAGACACATCTAATTAAAATATTTTTAAAGGCCTATTTAGATGTTGTGGGATATTTAATCACATTGTGAACCCCAAGACTGTGTTATTTAATGAAAAACTGTTGTTTGGTGTGGCTTGAGAACATACCTTTAATCCCTCAGACTGGAACTTAGACAGTCCTTAGTACACACCTTCACTCCCAAACAGCAGATGTGAAGCCAGTTTGTAGAAGGAAGCACCCGTGTTTGAAAGTGATGTCTAATTGAGTGGCAGACAAAGTGACGAATCAGAAAAAGATTTGACAGAATAGGATCTGCCTAACTCTCAGGAGAAGAGAGAGGAAAGGGAAGCCACTTGAAGGAGCAGCGCATAGCGGGAGCAGTCTTACTGGGACAGTTGTACAGAAACAGGCTACAGAGAGAGAACAAGCTATACACAGGCGAAGACAGAATGAGCTGGAGAACGAGAAGCAGCAAGAGGACTGGGACTTATCTCCAGAGTTTGTTTGAGGCCAAGCAGAGCAGTCAGAGGCTGAGAGAGAAGCCTGATTGAATCAGTCAGCCTGGGCAGGAGTTTGAGCCAGGACAGCTGTGTTGAACCAGCCAGCCAGAGTTGAGGAAGAACCAGGAAGGGCCGAGCTTATGCAGCAGTATGTCTCAGAAGTTGAAAACATTCTAGGCCTAGATTGGATTAGACTGTATTGAGGCTAGAAGCTTCCAGGACTAGGCCTAGGTTTGCAGATGGAAGCAGGAAGCCTCAGAGGCGGCAATTACTTCAGGAAATTTAAAGATACTTTTCCATTTAGATGCTTAGTAGATCTAGACAGGTGAAGGAGTGTAGGCCTTTTGTTGGTCAAGGTTCTCAGAGAAATTGAACCAGTAAGATAGATAAACAGATAGGAAGATAGATTGATAGAATGGGTGTATGTAATTATGGAGCTGACTAATAGATTATAAATGATAGATAGATGATAGGTAGATAGATAATAGATGGAACCAGTTTATATAACTACAGAGATGATAGGCAAGTAGACAGACAGATAGAAATAGACAATAGAATTGGTTGGTGTCATAATTATGGTAGTGATAGATAGTTAAATAGCATGTAGATGAATAATAGAAGCAGTTTATGTAATTATAGATATTTAGGAGTCCCAAGGTATGCACTCATTGGGAAAAATTGGGGATATCAGGGATGTGACTCTATGTGCTTCCAAAAGACATAAAGACTGGTTATAAGTGGTATACCTCAGGATTTCTGCTATAAATCTGGGAGTGTGAAGACCTAAAGGTTCAGAGTTCTGGTGTTCAAGGGCAGGGGGATACAGGTGTCTCAACTCCAGAAGAGAGAAAATTCCCCATATTTTTGTTCGTATGGACTCTCAGTGGATGCACAGTCCCGGCCCACACTGAATAAGGACAGTCTTACAGACTCAACTCATTGAGGCTAATGCCAGTTTTTGTTTTTTTGTTTGTTTTTTTTTCTGGGAAAATCCTTGCAGACATCTGAAAACGATGGTAAGCTAGTTCTCTGGGTATCCCTTAGTCCATTCAAGTTAACCAATACAATGAAGCATCACGGGGGTCCCCTCGCTTAGATATTTGCCAAGATACTTTTCTCCACTTGTGCTAGTTACACAAACAAGAACTGATGGAGTCACAAGCCTGGGGTTTGACCTAGACATCAGGTAGACTGATAGCTGTCATGATGCACTCAGGGCCATGTCGCCCAGCTGTGGTAGACGTGGAATAAACCTTTCCCAGGGCTGGGCTGGGCTAGAATGAGGTTGCCTAGCAACAGCGAGCATTTGTTGAGCTACATGACTGAAGAGACTTTTCATGCTTGCAAGTTCTACAAGAGCTGGCCAGCAGGGCCTCAACTGGCCAAAAATCTTCAAGAAGTTCAGCGATTCCCATAAACTCAACACAAGTTGAACGGATCGCTAAACATTTCCTCCCCCGGCCCCCGGCCCCCGGCCCCCGCCCCCTCTTTTTTGGAGAACAGTTTTTGTAAGTGACATTCTGTCTCAAAGTCTTGTCCATCCATCAATCCTTGTCCACCCTTCTGTTGCCTTCCCAAGTCAGCGGTGCCCCTTCCCAGCCCACCTGGCACCAGATGTTCTGTCAGCCACCACGGTGTGTCCCGTGTCCTCCGAGTGGCAGAATGCAAAATCTCAGGCGACATTCACCTGGAAGCGCTTAGCCCTCAACAGCTGCAGCCCCTTGATTACCTTGCCTGCCTCGGCAGCTCCCGGCCGCCACCGTATCAATTGCTTGTCAATTCGGTTTAGCGATGACTTTGACTGACTGGGATGAGGGGAGAGGAAGTGGGGTGTAGGCGAATGGTTAAAATTAATTGCTACATAGGAAAAAATTGAAAGATAATTATTCCTGCTTTCCTGTCAGTGCTCGAGGGTAGATGACCTCATTAACTTGCAGCTTGTACACAATTCAATTACTAGGAGATGGGAAATACATTTTTAATTACCTCAGTGGCCTGTGTACCATTCATCTCCATTTGCATGGCTTTTAATTTTTTTTTAAACTGTTATGCTTTGAAGAAGAAGCATAATCTCAGAAAGGTTGCCATAAAGGCCAGCGCCCGCCCTCACCTCATTCTTCCTGCTTAAGTTAGGACAGTAAGTGTATGCGATTAACCCTTCTATGCCAGGTGAGTCTCGAGGCCGCGTCCGTTCTGATCATGTATCTTTAATTAGCTTGTGGTATTGGAAATTCCCAACTCCGAGTGAGAGGGAATTAAGGAGGATAAAATTGTATATTTGGTTTCCAGTCACTGAGAGGAGAAATGAGAAGCTATGGAAATCAGGACTGCGGGCTGAAAGCAATTCCCATACCGACCCCAAGGGAGAGCTTGTCTGAGCTTATTTTGATGTTCCTTGTTTCTCTGATTGGGTTAAACGATAGACTTGATTATTTTTAGTGTATCCTTTGTTTCTGTTTGTCTGTTTGCTTTACTTAGGCTAAATTTGGGAAAGTGCCTCTGCTGTAAATAGTCTTGCAGTTTTCATAACAGCTTTTTTGTAAGTAACGCTTGGCCCCAAAGTCTTGTCCATCCGTCAATCATTATCTGCCCATCTGCTGGCTTCCCAAGTCAGCAGTGCCCACCCTTCCTGCATGGGAAGTGATCCCTGTGTGTGTGTGTGTGTGTGTGTGTGTGTCTGTGTGTGTCTGTGTGAGTGTGTGTGTGTGTGTGTGTGTGTGTGTGTGTGTTGGCTGTTACTGTCCTCACCATGAGTTGTGTTCTGGAATGTAACTGGCATCCTTCTGTGCTTTGAATCACTCACCCCAAAGTGCCCACAGCCTGGATTCCCAAAGTCTCTGAACCGTGGGAGATGTCCACCCTTTGGACAAAATTGTCTGTACGGGACCTGTTCCCATCGCACACAGCCTTTCAGGACGGAGTGCTTTCCTCTCGAGACCTGCAGGACTTGAGTCAGCTACACAATACAAGTGTATAATTGTAATGCATCTCTGGCCTCCAGATCTGGGGCTTAGAGGAGGAATCCTGTTTGCAAAGGAAGTTCATTTGTGTGTATGAACTCCATGGATATTAAGCAATTATGATAGTTATGTTCTTATATAGTAGGAATAACAAACATAATATATGAAGTATGTTCTTTGAAATCTGGATGACTTAGTGTGTGTGTGTGTGTGTGTGTGTGTGTGTGTGTGTGTTTCTGTGTCTGTGTGTGTGTTCATGCATGTATATGGTGGCCAGAGGTCAACACGGTTATACTTTCCTAGGATGCTGTTCACTTTTTGTTGTTGTTTAGTTTGTTTTTAAGCTGTGAGCCTCTCACTGGCCTGGAGCTCAGTAATTCAGATAGCTTGGCTGGCTAGTGGGCCCTAGCGATCTCTCCACCTGCTTTTGCCACTCAAGTGCTGTGAACAAGTGTGACTTCTTCCATGAGGTCTGGGAATCAAACTCATTTTCTACTCGTGCACCACAAGTCCTTCGTTGATGGCGCCATCACCCAGTCCAAAGTCTGAATAGCCTTTTGCATCGACTCACTGTTACCTGTGTCTACATGTCACAGTCCAAACACTGCTCCTGCAGGAAGTTGCCAGACATGACAGGGAAACTGGCGTGAAGTCTGCGGTTCCAGCTTTGCATAGAAGTGCTCCTCGCTCCACTGCCCCATCTACCTCCCTCTCCTTAGGTGGCCATGGTTCAAGGACTGACTGAACTCGGACTGGGTAAAAGATGAGCATAAACCATGCCGTTTCACAGTGCAGGTGATCACTAGATCAATAGATCACAGAGCTAGGTGAGTAAGTCAGGTGTCACGATGATGTATACATGCTGCAGTGTGTCTAGCATGAATACACCACTAAGAAGACACTGGTTAGTATTTTCCATGGTCCCAGTTGCTTCCGATGCAGAGAGCTGCTTTTGTATTCCAGCCCATGTTCTAAGGGCACTCCCTAAATCTCTGAGTGGTCTGTGATGAGCTATCTAAAAGGCAAGTCCAGAGTTCAAAGCATCTTTAAGAAGTCAGGGACTAAGACATGCTTTTGACACTATTCAGCACGATTTATCATGTGACTGAAGACTAAACACTCCACCTGTAGTGTTTCTTTTGTCTGAATGGTCCCCTGTGATGTATATGGACTGTAAATCAATGTTTTATATGGCTTCATTGATGCTAATTTTGGTGTAGGTGTGATTGTTCATGCAGGATTTCTTTTTCTTTTACATATTTTAACAAGTACACCCATTAGATCCATTTCTAGATGCAGTTTTCTTTTAGTCTACTGTTAGAGAATCAACCTTTCTTCCTTCTCATGCTAGTGAAGAATCACCTCATGCATGTGTTAGTTATTAGTAAATTCATGTCTAAATGCCACAGGAAAATATTAAAGGTCATACTATCTGAGCCAATAAGATAAATATTTTGGTTTGTGATATTGTATATGTTCATACATTATTAAAATGAGAAAGCCTGAGCTACTGCTCTTCCTGGGGTTCCTAGGAATTGCCCATGGGTCTTTCTAACAATGCTCTTTAAATGTTCAGCTACTAACTCTACGGGGAAAGTGTTTTATTATAGTTTTTACTGATATAAACATTTAAAAGCTTACAACTTACAGGTAAAAGTGAAAATTGTAACACATCTTACTGTAAGTCCGTTGTCATTTGCTGATCACAGAGAGCTTCCATTGGGTTTTACCCAATTTGTATTCATGGAACAAGCCTATGGTTGCAATTCAACCATAAGGAGACAAACTCATACTTCAAGTAAATGTTTAATTCCAATCTGACCCAGCAAAGATGTTTCTCCTTTTACAACATGAATAACCCAGCCAAGACAATAATAATCAGAACATTATTCATTTGCTTCCTCAGTGAAATGTGCACTAGTCAAAAGGCTATTCCTCTGGGTTTTGTGTATTCACTCTGTAATGGCTGCAAAAAAAAAGATGGCACCATTTAAAGTTTAATTTACTTTATTGACCGTTTTCTCATTACTTTTTGAAGTCTGGACAATGAACAAAACAATACAGTAAGTGCTGTATGTGGTATTTGCCAATGTCCATGGTGTGAATATTTCCACCATGGCCAGCTCCAAGCTACCAAGATGAGACTGCAGAGGTGGGAAGGCCGTGGGCAGTGCGCCTGCGGCTTCCTGCACACGGACGCTGCAGGGGTGGGAAGGCGGTGGGCAGTGCGCCTGCGGCTTCTTGCACACGGGCACAAGAGCACAGCCAAAGTGGAACGTGAACTAAGAAGTAAGAACATCTGAGGACTCCATTGCCTTTATTTTTTAAATTTAATTTTCTTGTGTTATAGAAGCATAATGGATAGCTAAAAATTATGAATTCTCTACAGTGTACGGCCTGTTGTTGGGATCCACGTTGTACACTGTGAAGCCATACCTTGATTAAGCTAATTTGCATAATCTATCACCTTCAAAGAGTTGCCTTGCCTTTACTTTTAATAAAATGTATTTGGCTCTCCCAACTGTCATTGATTATCTCACCTCTGGCAATTTCCTAGATGCATGTTTTCATGCCAGAACCAAATCTTTGGGAAGACCTCTTTTTAACACATGAAATCTCTGTAAATATTAGCAGGTAAAGAGTTCAGAAAAATTGTAATCTTAAAAAAAAATACAGTGAAGATGTTGAAAGCAGACAGATTTGCCTTTGACACCTCATTCTTTGTCAGGAGGAACTGAGGCTGGGGGATGGCTTTTATCCTAGAACCTCTGCTTCCTGGCCTTGAAATGACAATAACGTTCTTAACCCTCGGTACCAAGCTTCTACTCCATATTGAAGGCAAGTGAGACAGTTGCAGAGTATTTGGGATAGAGTCCCTCTGCAGAAAATGCATGATAAACACTGGTCCTTGGTGCTGAAGAGTAGTAGCCTTCCACCGTAGGTATGAAGTGAGCTTCAGTGTTCCCTCTCCTGCCTCTCACCAAACAGAACTGATGTAACGCAGATGAGAGCCTTGTGTGCCTGCGTTGAGATTAGGGCTTTGGAACCAGCTGTTAATTCTGTGCCTAGGGATGAGCTGGTTTTCAGAAAGCAGGGATCACAGGTAACTGTGGTAGCCCTGGAGGTTCATACAGGACTACTAGGAGGCGTGGCCTTGGAGTAGGTGTGGCTTTGTTGGAGGAGGTTCAACTCTATGTACAAAGTTCAGCTCCTTTTCCAGCACCATGTCTGCCTGCCTGATGCCATGTTTCCTGCCATGACAATAATGGATTCGATCTCTGAAACTCTGTTAGCTCCAGTTAAATGTTTTCCTTTATAAGAGTTGATGTGGTCAATAAATAAAACTCAGACTAAGACAACAACCATACATCTATTACTGGATTTTGACACCAGACAGGGAAATAGTTACATGAACTTGTTGGTGTTCCTTTAAATAAGTAACCAAGTACATACATGCTTATTGCAGAAACTTCAGAAAATAATGTCCCTGACTGGGATATGAACCCAGGCTGAATTTGGCTCTGCGCATACTATTTTTTCCTTTTAAATGTGGATTTTTTTTAAAATAGCATTTCATAGTTCAATTTTTGTTTGAATGTGCATCCATGTCTGTGTACATGCATGTCACAGCATGCACATGGAGGTCAGAAAACAATTTGTGAATGTTATTTCTCTTCTTTGCTGTGTGGCTTCCTGAGATCAAACTTAAGTTGTCCAGTTTGGTAGCAAGTGTCTGTTGAGCTATCTTGCTGGCCCACCAACAATTTTAATGCCTCCACATTGCATGATTGTATGAAACTGCTTTAGTATATTTACCAGGGACCCTTTCAGTGGACATTTAGGCTACGGCAGTTCATTTCAATTATCAGCTTGATGAGCTCTAGAATTATCTGGGAGATGGGCCTCTGCACATCTCTGTTGGGAATTATCTTGAGTTAAATAGAATAAGAAGACAGGTCCACTGTGGGTAGTACCATTCCCTGAGCTGTAATCCTGGGCTGCATAAAAAGGAGGAAGCGAGTTACCTACAAACATTCGTCACTCTCTGCTTCCTGGTTGCTGAGGCAGTGTGAAGAGCTGCCTCCTTCTACACTGTGACTCTTTGCAACAACAGACTGTAGCCCCAAACCGAGACCCAGAATAAACGCTTCACTTTCTGTCTTCACAGAAACTGGAAGAGTAACTAAGACAATGTATTAAAAGATTTTTAAAACTCAGTTCTCTCCTTCTCAAAAATAGAAAGTTTGGGTCAACAGGAATGCAGCTGTTCTTCCACATGTACAATTTTGCCTCATCACATTGTGAGGCCCCTCAAGTCCTCTCTGCAGCGCCAGGGTTCACACTGGCTCCTGTGAAGGCATTTCAAACTCTTCGAGGCCAGAGGTTCAGTGTTCTAGGCTCTATCAGCTCCTTCAGTTTCTCCTTCTTAGGAGTGTACCTTAACTAGAGGGGATGGCCAAGGGAGCAGAGGGCTAGTGGGACTTTGGCTGCCAGCCAGGGGGTTCTTCTGAAACTCACGGTGTCTCTTAGAAACCCTTAAAGGACATATGTGAGACACTATTGTCCTATCTTATATTCTTGCTTCTAATACAGCTAATTATGACGGACAGAAGTAAAGATGGCTTCTAATTAGCATCAAGATTCTGTCTAGGGTAATGCTTCAGACAACTCCATAGATGAGGGGCTACATGTGCATCTTGGTGACTGTGATATCATGTCAATCTACAGACGGAACATACAGGACAAAGAGAGCTCAGCATAACTACACTTGGGCACCTGATACCTTCAGTATCAGAGGGAAGAAGCTTTGGCCAAGTGACTAACAGCTAGCAGGCCACTAGGGTCAGTAAATAGCAAAGCTGGGGGCAGTAATGGATAGAGGCTGGCTTTGATCACCCCTAACATAGTCCCTAACAGGACCACGGGGTCATGCATAGACCATTTGGAACCCTCCCCCATTAGTTCAGTCACTATACCCCAGAGAACTAACCAATCCTATGGGAAGCACCCCAGTCTTTTTCTATTAAAAACCCTCAAGGTGTGCAATGGCTCTTTCCTGCCTTAGGGACACTCTCTTACACTCACATACTCTCAGAAGTTTCAATTTTCTTCAACTTCTCATTTTACTATAATTCTTAATAAAGCTTGCTCCTGCTTTCTATATGCACAGGAGAGTGTGTCTTTGATTTTCATTGACTATGAGGCAATGAACTCAGGGTCACTGTCTCAGTTAGCCTCTGGTGACCACTGCGTGTCTAACACCTTAGGGCCCCGAGCTGACCTCCCATCTTGGCACTGGTTCTTTCCTATTCAAACATTCTTTGGTTGAGAGGGGCGAAGGCCCAGGTGGCTCCAGTGCCCACATGTGTAGTTAATGTGTATCTCATTGCTTTTATTTTTCAAGCTTTAAAATAATGTATTTTTCCATATTATGTGTGTGTGTATGCACACACACACACACACACACACACACACACGACTGTTTTTCCTGCAGGTGTGTCTCTGCACCATATGTGTGCAGCACCCTGGAGTTACAGATGCTTGTGAGCCATTGCACAGGTACTGGGAGTCAAACACAGGTCCTCTGGAAGAGCAGCCAGTGCTCTTAACCACTGAGCCATCCCTCCAGACCTTTATTTTAAAACTTTAAACTGTCCCTTCAGACTGAGATCACAGCCTCCTCACAGGCACCACGTGTCCCTTGCAGTGGCTCCTGTTACTAGCAGCGGATTGTTGCTGTGGAAACTTTGGGAATCAAAACCCCTAGATTCAAAGTATGCTCTCCTTAGGATAGAAAGTGTGTGAGTCACACTCCATGTCTCAGTTTCTTCATCGGCAAAACAATCATATAAAAGTCAAAAAACTGTTTTGAGAAGGAAATGAAAAAGGATAGAAAGTGTTTAAAAATATGTTACTTCGAAATTTAATTATATTTTAAATATACCTATTTATGTTCTTTTGAGCCAAAAAAGAGCCTTTGGTCTACCCTGGGGCGGGTAGAGGTTGGGGAAGTGAACCAGCCGGCTGAGAGGAGATGAAACATAGCATGGTGTTCTGAGAACAGTGCCTTGTGTGTAAACTGTGTGCACAGTTAGTTACTATTCTGGAAGATTCTTTAATTAGGAATTTAATAAATAATTATTACAACATAATACTATGAGCAACTAAATAATTATAACCTATTACTAAAATATATTTAATATAATATAAACAATTGCATAATACCATGTTGTACAATAAACAGCTATATCTTTGATGTGCAAAAAATAAAATGCCCTAATTGAGCAGCAGCAGAGTTGGGATTGAACGCTGAAATGCAGGGTTAGAGAAACGGCTCAGCCGTTGGGCTCACTTGTTGTTCTTTCAAAGGACCCGAGTTCAGCTCCAGTGCTCACACTGGGCAGCGTAGAGCTGTAACTCCTGCTCAGGACATCCAGTGCCTTCCTCCGGCCTCCGTGGGCACCTGCACACATGTGGCATACACATAGAGACACACGTGTGCACATAAATAAAATCCTGAAAAAAATAAGGAATGCTGTTCTGTGTGTGTGCTTTCATTTGGCCAAGACTAAATAGGAATTAACTACTGATGTTGCTGAGGACCCCAGAAAACACACTCTGGCACCATGGCTGAGATAGGAAAACAGATGTTACAGACATTCTTCGGAACCAGCAGGCTCCTTTTCAGAACTGAGTCTTAGGAAATGATCATTTTCCTAAGCTGTAATTTACAGGGAGCTTTCTACTGTAGCACTGCTTGTGATTATGAAAAATGGAGAAGAGTTTCTGGGTCCAACACTGCAGAATGATCAGGTAAAACTTGATTATCTAATACTGTGCTTCCATGAAAAATTATGATATAAACTTACATTTCTTTACAAAGGATGGTCTGTGGAACAAAAAGAACAAGTTGTAAAATGGCATCTATGGTGTGATTCTGAGTTGTTTAAAGACACATATGGATGAGTAAGTATGTGTAGGGTGTGTATAGGCAGGCATGCCTGTGCCAACAGCAATAGTTCACTGCAAGTCTAATGGTTAGTGTATTCGTCACTTTTCTGTTACTGTGACAAGACTCCAAACTTATAGAAGGAAGAGTTTCTTTGGCTTAGAGCTTCAGAGGGTGATTCCATGACCATCGCATGGCACAGACAGACAGTGTGCCTGGATCAATAGCTGAGAGCTTACATCTGATCCACAAACACACAGGGAAAGACAGACAGGCAGACAGACAGACAGTAGACAGACCGTGTCTAGCATGGGCTTTTGAAACCTCACAGCATACGCCTAGTGATACCTCCTTCAACAAGGCCACACCTCCTAATCCTTCCCAAACAGTTCAACCAACTCCATGACCAGATGTTTTGTAAATGTCCTATTGCTGTGAACAGACATCATGACCATGGCAGCTCTTATAAAAGAAGCCATTTAATTTGGGCTTGCTTACAGTTTTAGAGGTTTACTCCATTATCATGGTGGAGAGCATGGCAGCATGCAGGCAGACATGGTATGGATAACAAAGACGAAGTGGCCTGGGCTCAGAGCTACACCAAAGTTATGCGGTACAGAGGGGTGTGCTCCTGTGAGGCATTCTAGCCATGGGTGTTAGGTGGGCGGCTACACAGAGGAATGGTGACGTTTTAACTTAGCATTGAAGGATGAGAGTGAGCGGGGTGGGAAAGGCATTCTGACTGACGTAGGCAAAAGTGCTTAGCTGTAGCTGAGGTGATGGATGTCTCTGTATTTAGCTGCTCCGTGCTTTCTCAGGTTGGGGGATTCACTTTGATCTGTTTGTGTTGAAAAGCCTAGTAGAACTTAAATCCACCCCACTCCAACACTCAGTGCGTGACCCCCATGGTAGGTGCTAGGTTCCTTTATACATGTGCCTTTTAGAAATCACACCGTAAAGCAACACAATTAGTGGCTTTGACGTGGAGACCAGGAATTCACGTGTAAGTTGTAATGAAAGATAATGGTTATAATCACGTGTGAGCACAATACCTGTAGCTGGGATTCAATTCTGCATTAGCAGCATATGAAGATTCAGAAGTGGTGGGTCTCAAAAGAGCTTAGCTGGAGATGAAGACGAAATTATGTGAAACTGATTCAACAAATACAAGTGGAAGAGAGAGAGAGAGAGAGAGGGAGGGAGGGAGAGGGAGAGGGAGAGAGAGAGAGGGAGAGAGAGAGGTTATAAAATTATCCATAAAACAAAGAAATGGAAATGAAATTTTGAAACCAGTATCTAAAGCAGTTTAAATGTGTATATGTAACTAAATTAATTAAATATTGTTAATAGACATTTCCCTGTTTTGTATTTATTCCTTAAACTTTCCCCCTTATTTTCTCAGGACAAAGGGGACCTTGCCATTTAGGGGTTTTCTGGGTTTAGTGTGCATGGGATTCAACCTGGGTTACAATAGTGACCAAGGGTAACAAAAGCAGTGGCTCTCCCCGGGATGAAATGTGTTTTCTGCTGTCTTTTGAACTTGGTCTTTATGCCTTCTGATAACCCCATAGGGCAGGTGTATTAGTTTGGTAGGGTTGTTGTAGCAAAATACCATAGGCCAAGTGACTTAGGAACAACACAAATGTCTCACCTCACAGTCCAGAAGTCCTGTGATCAGGATGTTAGCACGGCTACTGGCTCCTTCTGAGGTCTGTGAGGCGGCCATGCTGCATGCTTCTCCCCCTGGTTTCTAGGAGCTTGCTAGCATTCTCAGCCTGTGGGGCGGCACCCCACTCCACCCTCCATCTTCCCATGCCATTCCCCCTGGGTGTGACTACGTCCAAATCCCCTATTTTCCTAAGTTCATTTCTCACGTGAGTGAAGGGCTTGTACAACAATGCCCTTTAAACCCAGCTGCCTCTGCAAAGACCCTCCCTACCTCCACACAAGGTGGTGTTCTGTGGCTGGGGATTTGGATGCCAGCGTGTGATCTGCGTGCAGGACAGCAGCAGGTTAGCCTTGTTACAGCATCGCCCATCACCGAGGGAGGAACTGAGATTAGAAATTGTGCAGCTAGACAGTGGTTACAGCTCGGAACTGAGTTCACCGATGAATTCATCCAGTTGTCTCCCTGCTCTGCACCATCACGCTGTTTTCACATGTCTGTGGTGGACTCTGCCTCGTGCGTGCTCTCTCTGCAGCCACAGAGGATGCTAGCTAGGTCGACGTTACACTTAAACTCTTTTCAGTTGTGAACCAGAGTATAAGCCGGTAGGCTTTCCTGTGTGCGCTTCATTTTCAGCTTTAGGAAACTCAGTGGCTAAAACCTAAGGGTGGTCTTCGATGTTCAGTTAGTATTTATTAAGCACTTGCAATAGGTAAATAATGCTAAGAAAATATAAAAAGACAGGATGTCGGCTCTTAGCCCTGTTGCTAGTCTGGGCTGTACATGTACAGATTGAAATTTAAACACACAAGCGTAACTTCGGCTTGAAACTAAAGGCAGACCTTTTGAGTTTTAATTAGTTTTAGGTATGTAAGCCCACCCAGTTCTCAGTGCATTAGGCTTTCCTCTGTGTCTGCAGTGCTTTGTCAAAGAACAGAGGTAATGACAGTACAGCTACCATCCAGGTATTTGAAAGCACCAGTAGACTCTTACTCACTGTAAAAGTGAAAGGGCTGGTGGCCTTCTGTGCCTGGGAGCCGGTCATTCCAGGACTCACTGGATTTAATTCCAGCACTGGGTGTGCAGCGTCAGTTGACTCCCTCTTCGCCAGGAAGAAGCAGTTTGTGGAGGAGTATCAAAGACGGAGCCATCCTCCATCCCACCGGCACTCTCAGTTCATCCCCTCCTTTTCAGGTATGGAACTGGGATTGCTTGGTGAAAGCCCCAGCCATAGCTGAGCTGTGGTCTGGGTACCACCAGAGCTCATGTCCTCAACCACCATGGAACCAAGAAAGAGGGAGAACGACTGTCCAGGTTAGAAAGATGCTTGGTAGGACCATTCCAAGAGCAACCTCATGGACTGGATTGTAAAACACCCTCGAACTGGTCAACACAGTACAGGCTTGCCCACCGTCTATGTAATACTGGGAAACTATGACCCAACACCTCCATAATGCTGTCAGTGGGGTTCAGAAAACCCCACCCTACAAAATGCATGGTCACATTTTAACCACTGAGAGTGGGGTGGAAGACTGGGGTCTGTTTGCTGCCAACTGTTGATGGCTTTCAACTCTGATTAGCATTGTTGGAGGGCTGGGAACCGCAGCGCTGCAGTACATCAGGGGAATGAGGTTAAGCTGCCCTGTTTCCACTCCCATGTCAGCATTATAATTACTGTCCCCAGATCCCGTTCCTTTTCAACTTTCTTATGACTTTAATGCTCCTCAACCTTTTAAAACTCCTCGTGGTGCTAGATTATGGAACATTTAGCACATCCCTGGCTGTTACCTACTGCATTCCAGGAGGAACACATCTCCTAGCTGTGACTAAAATATCCTCTGGCTTTGCCAAATGTATCCTGGAGACATAATTGCTCCCCCCTGGGGGGGTTGGGAATCACAGCTCTAGTATTATAGTACTTTGTGTTAGAAAACTAGTCAGCCAGCCAACATTTACTGGGTAGGTGGTAGAAGAGAGGAGACCTACCATCATGTGAGTGGAGTCATGCCAAGAGAACCCTCTACCAGGAAGGATACGGGGTAGAAAAGAAGAGCATAGGGAGGAAGAGCCCACGGACCCAGCTGTTATTTATAGAAGAGAAACAAGAGAGAGCAAGGCAGGGCAGTTTGGAATGGAGAGTCTTCAGGAGCTACACGGATTGAGGGAGCAGAGAAACTCAGGCTTCTCAGGCATTCGATGTTTCTTGTCTAGATCGAGGGTCATGCCCAGAGATGCAGGTGGATCTGGGACAGTCACCATCATCCTTGACCCAAGGCCCCTGCTTCCACACCTGAAAGACCTCTGTCCTCAGAGAACAAAGTGGATGCCACTACTCTAATGTAACTGCGTCCTCCAAACTGAGACACTCCCACAGAGAGGGAAGAGGGAAGCTCTCAAGACCCAGGAAGTCAAAGAAGCTAAAAAGTCCAGAATGCTCCAAAACTTAGAAAATTCCCACGGCCCCTCCCCAAAGTTATTGGTAAGCAGCAAACAGCTGTTGGGGCAGGAGGAGGAGGGTTTCCCAGAGACTGAAAGCTGGGCAGGGGGTTACAGAGAAGCAGTTGGTGAGCGTCGGCATCCCTGCTGGAGCAAGCTTTTCCAGGGGACAGGCTCCCATTCCGTCCCCGATCTTGTATGCATCCCAAACGAATGCATTAGTTCACTATCTAGACCGACCATAATCGGGTCTTTGGTTTGTCTGTATCCTGTGTGAGGTGAGTAGTTGTTTGTTCACACCTCCCTAGGAAAAGGAGCGCCACACTTCTGTTCTCTCTTTATAGTGGCGTGTGTGTGTGTGTGTGTGTGTGTGTGTGTGTGTGCTTTTTGCTCCCAGTTTTCCTTATGTTCTCTCTGAAGCTTTTTGTCTATATACTAGAAGGAGACTGAGCCTGATTAACTTAAGTATTTCCCATTATCCTGGCTTAGCACGTTCCTCCCGCCAGCTACGTCATAGGTCCTGCTTGGCTTAGCATCAAACTGATCTTGAGTTGGGTGTCCAGCCGCTATCCAGTGTGTGGCACTGTTCTGCTTTGAATTCTTCTCCCACGAAGGCGTGTCATAGTAATGGGAGCCATGGTTGACACATCTGGAGTGACCACCAAAGGATTCCAGATTTAAATTCTACATTGAACAATGACTTTGGGGATCTGAAAAAGGACTGCTGACCAAGGAGGCAGGGATGCCTCTGTGGTTGCCCGGGCTGGTCAGATGCTGATAGTCATGCAGGCAGGAAGTGACAGCTGGGATTTGAACCCAGGCGGTCTGGCTCACATGCTACTAGGCTATCCTGTCTCTGCAGAGTCTCTTGTGCTGACCAATCATGAGGACATACTCCAACAGCCCTGAAGAGTTATGTCGAGGCGTTTAAAAAATCCCCATCTCTCCACGAAGAGACAAAAATATTTTAAATTCCAAATGTGTGATCCAGAGTCACAGCAGGAAAATTCCTCTAGATGCCAAATAAACCTTGTGCAGTCTCTGCCTCGTTTGGCGTTTGTGCGTGAGGCAGATTGTTTTCCTTTACAAGACAGTGTGATGTGTTAGTGTTCCGATATCCGCTTATACTATCACAACACATTGTCAACTCCTTAAGAGCTACTTTCTCATCCTGAACCGCTTCGTGCCATGGTCTAACCACTGCCATTTGCAAACCCACACGACCCCACTAACCAGAACTCACGGCAACCTTGATCCGTTTGTTCCAGTTGCAGCTACTGTAAATATACTGGCCATCTGCTGTGCCCAAAGCTTGCGTCCAGTCTTCTATGAAAGCGGCGTAGTGCAATGATGGGAGGAACAAGGCCGTTAGGACATAAACTGTGAGACGTGGCCGTGTTGTAAGTGGAGAGGGTATCTCTGCTTGCACAGAAGGGAGTGGTCAATCGGAACTCAGTGGAATAGGGACACCTCTTTGGGAAGGAAGGCCAGGCACTTGCAAGCAGGTGAGAAAGCAAAGGTGAACTGAGACTGTCGTAGGAGCATCTTCAGTGTCTGCGGAGGGTATGTAAATATTTTCTGCAGGCAGTCGCAGAGCTACTGAAAGATTCTGTGTAGGATGAGAATACATCCCGCTTATTTCCTAGGAAGAAAAACCGGTTCCAGTGTGTAGGTGGCAGGGAAAGAGCATCTCCTCTGAGGCTACTTTAGTAAAAGGCGAGGTGCTCCTGCGTAGCAGGGTGGGGGTGGGGCTGAAAGGAAGGAGGTGGAAGCGTCTGACTGGGTGATGATAGTGAGCCTCTAGTGAGCCTCTAGTGAACCGCGTCTGAATCGGCGGCACCCAACTTCTGATTGGCAGTCAGCAGTACCGGACAGGATGAACTGAGCGAGTGAGCAGCTTCCATCGAGATGGGCTTGTCCTGATGAGAAGCAGAGTGGTAGAGTGGTGCACCATGGTCCTCCTCCCAGCCCGGCTCTTCCCAGCAGAAGCCTGATGCCACATGGCTACAAACGACATTGCCTCCATCCCATCTTTCCAGTAACGTGTGATGGAGAACGACCCCCCGGCTTTTGCCTCCTGTAGTTGAGTTCCTCAGAGGCACATTATTATAGGACAAGGCTAATTCTGTCAGTGCCAAGGCAGAACAGAGGAAGCAGGTAGGAATGGGGACTCTGAGCAGTTCAGGGTGAAGATACTTGAGGAAGCAAGTTCAGGTGTTGGGAGAAACATGACTCAGACATGTAGAAGATATGACCGGGCAAAATAGGAAGGCTTCGCATATTAAGCTCATTGATAGGAATTGAATAATAACAGATGTATCTCTGGAAGGAGACAGTCCTGGGCATGAAGGTGTTTCTGGGTACCTAGGACCATCTCCTCCTTTACCTGAGCCCAGATCTTGGACTCCTGTCCATGTATATAGTCTACTCTTCTCCTTTACCGCAATTCATTGCTCTAAAATGTTGGACTCTGTTCTGGACTGGAAGCATGGAGAGCCAGAAATACAAAGGTTGCTTCACACCCAGGCTCTGGACAGAAAGAGTCAGCAGGCTGTGGGCATCATAATACTAAACAGGCTCTTAGGGGAGAATGTGGTATAAAGCAGACAGGGCTGAGTGGCCCCTCCTTAGGCTGCGGGGACATGGGCAGCAGCAAAAATAGAGTGTGTGGCCGTCGAGGGGATAGGAAGAAAGAGCACGGGGAGAAAGGACTTGTTATGACATCACAAATGAATTTAGGCCATGACGTGACGCTAAAGAGTCAGACCGTGGGAGAAGTATGGTTATATGTAAGCAAGAGACTCCAGGGTGGAAGGGGACAGGGAGTGAAGGAACACAGGGTGCTGTGTGACAGCCTGGATGAGGGTGGCTGAAGGCTGAGGGTGGCGCTTGTCTGTAAGGAGTTATTGAGGGTGTGAGGCCTGCAGAGCTCAGTGACTGTGGGCTGGAAAGCAGATGGGTCTGTGGCCCAAGTCACACACGGTGGTCAATAGCCCTCTGTGTTCTCAGCCCAAGCCATTTCTCCTTAGGGTGCAAACGTCTCAGAGTGGCCCCTCCTTAGAGTAATGACCATCCTACCCTGTCCCTTACTAGTTGAAGAGGCTCTCAGAAGCCTCCAACTCATACAACCTAAACAAAAGCCGGCTTGCTAAAGTACCCTATGAAAGAGGATTTCATCTCCATTTTACAAATCAAACTTGCAGTTTCCAGGAGAGCTAGGTTCCAGCTTGTGGCTGGCTGAGGCATCAGGGGTAACCTTTGCAGGGATCATAAGAGTAGCCCAGGCAGGACCCACCCCATCCGTGTACGCATTTAACAGGATGGAATCTGTGGGGGAAAGCATGCGGAGGGTGGAGTGAGGGAGATGTCAAAAATCGGGAACAAAAAAGCACAGGCACAACTCCAAGCCTGGACGAGGGCTTGCCAGGAGGCCAGGTGCTGCTGCTGGAAGCCGCTCTGTACACTTGGCATTGCCTTCTGTCATGGCGGCTGCTTCCTGTGCCTGTGCTGAGAAGGCCAACTCCCCATGGGTGCCTGTTATAGCAATGAGCATCGAGGAGCTTGCTGAGGTAGAGAGAGGGTGGGAGAGAGAGAAGAAAGGGACAGAGAGAGGGAGGGTAGAAAGGGAGGGGAGAGAGAGAGACAGAGAGAGAGAGACAGAGAGAGAGAGAGAGAGAGAGAGAGAGAGCGAGAGAGAGCGAGAGCGAGCACTGTGGAGAGTTCTCTCAGGGTTCACAGAAGAGGTGACACAGGCCTGACTTCTCCATTCCTCCCATCATTCACTCCGCCCACTCAGTTCCGCCCCAGGGAGGAGCACTACATCACTACTTCACTACATCCTCGGCAAGGCCTGAGAAACCCCCTTGTTGGCTGGGCTGTTTCCATCCTCCGCTTTGCGCCTCAGGAGCGCCCTCAACGGTGCCTTCCCGTTCCAGGGCCGAGCGTGGGGCCGAGCATGGGGCCGCCATCTTTTACAGGCAGAGGCTTTCTCCAGACGGTTGTTCTTCAGCCTCGCCTCACACGCTGCTGTTGGTTCCGTTTTGTTTCTGTGAAGAATCTTGTTTCAACCACGGGTGCGTGTCTCCACGTGTGGGCTTCCTTCTTGAGCCGTGGATGGACCTCCCAGGAAGAAGACTCCAGTTTAGCCAGCTCCCTCTGTGGCTGATCCAGGCAGGGCGGCTCACTAACCCTGGTGACTTTTAACCCCAGCCAGGGTAGCTGAGCAGGAATGAACCGAGACTCGACTCGGCTAACCCTCGAGTCTCTCCATGCCGGGCACCACAGAGTGGGGAGATGTGGGAAGGGCACAGTGCAAGACGCTGCCCTGGCCGCAAAGCGGTGTCTGCTGTGAACGTTCGGGGAGACAGCCTGCACGAAGCACTGATTAGCTATGTGTCCGGTGCCCTGAGCAGACTGATAGGTGGCAGGCTGCTGTCGCATGCCCTGCAGCATCTCTTAACGACACTATCGGTCAGAAACCGCTTAAGGGAGGGGGCATTTATTTGGGCTCAGGGTTTCATCATGGCGGGGGAAGGTGTGGTGGAATGTACCGTACATCTCGTGGTGGCAGATACATATGGTAGAAGCTGTTCACACCAGGGCACAGCAGGAACCAGGGACCAGGTCTCACCTGCAAACGTCCATACCTAGGTATCTACTTGTATCACCTGAGCCTCACCTGCTTCAGGCACCCCCCACCCACCCCCACCCAAAGTCCCATCAGCCAGGAAATAAGCATTCAAGACATAAAACTGTCAGGGGTATTTCATATTCAGACACCAACAGCCATTGTTATAAAAGAGGCTAGCACTAGGTAGTATGGGATGGCCAGAGATGGATTCTAAGGGCGCAGGGCCAGGAGAAGGCCAAATTAAACCTGAGCCCAAACCAACGAGCCAACCCTGCCTCACCCCACATCAGCATAACGCAGACCTGAGACGGACACAGCATTCTCCAAAGGGTCTAGGAAAACGATGTTTCCTTTGGTGGAGGGCTACTGTATTCAAAAATAATGAATGGGCCACACTGTCACAAAACTGGATCAGGGCTCATACTCTGCATTAGACACGATGACATTTCTGAAACATAAAAGGAAATGTGTGTGATGTGCAGAGAGTAGGCCCTACACGCAAAAGCAGGGCTCTCTGGGTTCCCGGCCCCACCCAGTGACGATTACGGCACCCACGTAAAACATCTTCAAAGTGAAGTAACTCACTTAGCCACAGCACGGGCGCTAAGGCTTGACGGAATGGCACCACCTCTGTTGACTGAATGTCAGCCTTCATGATTGTAAGCAATAGCTCCTAAGATCCCAGACGGAACCTCAGAACTGTTTCCTGCTTTCTTTGCTAGTCCAACTTAGAATTTTTTAGTCTTTTTTCCCCCCTCCAGTATAACTGTATCTGCCACCAGGGGAATAGAAATGACCACAGAGCGGAAAATTCAAAATAACGGGGCTGAAACATGATTGTGACGTTTCTGATATAGAAAGTCTAGAGGCAGGCAGGTTGGGCTGCTATGCTAGGAGGAGACCTCAGTTTCTCCCACACCGGTGATGCGACTTCCACGCCTCTGTCCCAGAAGCAGAGGAATTGTGTAAACTGTTACCCCAGAGTCCCCGAACCTGGTAACCGCTTCCTGGCTGGATTCCCAGGAGAAAAAAAAACCCAACCCATGGGACATCCAGGCATTCAGAGTGCTGATGAGGGTCAGGGTGGCTGCAGATTAGGATGTGTAGGGGGGGGGAGTGGAGGTGGGGAGCGAGGTGTGTGCATCAGGGAGCAAACCTGAGGGAGCCGCCCGCTGACACCCCACGGTGGACCGGTCCACGGCTCTGTGCTCATGACGGGAAATGGCACACAGCAACAGCTCACGGCCCCTCTCCGTCTCTCAAAGCAGAACCATTCGACTGCTAGAAGTTCTAGAATATTCAGACCAATATTGCAGTTAAAAAATGCACCAGGATTCCATCAATGACAGCTCTAAGCACCCTGCTGCTCTTCTGGACTTCTTGTGTGCTCACGGGCATACACATGTTCCCAAGGACAGCGGGATTGGGTCAGGGATGATACTGCTCTATTCTATGCTCTTCTGACTCAGCCCCATAACATGAACGTTTTCCGTATTGATAAATGTGGGTCTGCGTTAGACTGCGGGTACTCACATGCCAAACTTATTCCATCTACTGTTGAGTGTTTCTGGCTTTTCACAAGTTAATGCTGAGGTGAAGGTCTACAGAGTTAGGTCTCTAAACACTTCTTAAATAATTATTTATTCGGTGTAAATAGAGTCCTAGGCATGTAAATACCTTGAAGACGTGACTAATAGGCTGGCATCCCCAACGGTGTAGAAGGCGGGGTCTTTGGGTGGCCAGATCAGATCCCCCAGAGCAGCCGTGTTGTGTCCAGTGGGCGTATAACTGCTTCATCCCCTAGCGCTTCAGTCCGCTGTGGCAGAGGGGTCTGCAGACAAGTACCATGTGGTAAGAAATCAAGTAGTGACGAGAGGAGGAAGGAGAGGTGCGGTCACCATGTGACCCCCACCCAAGCATGTGACACAACCGCACTGGCCCTTCCTTCCGTCAAATGGTGTGAGGGAGTCATTATTCATATCAGCCAACCAGGCAAGGTGTAATGGAGACAGATAAGAGACTGTGGTACTCAGTGAGCTATGGGTGTTATAAAAATCCTCGTCATTCAGGGGGAGAAAACCCTGACTTGCTTCCTGCTGGACTGAGTCCTAAGGATACTGTTCCCACCCAGATTCCAGAAAGATTGCCAGGAGCATCTGTCCGGCCCGCACTGTCATACAGCCCTACAGAACTGACTTTACCGGGTCTTCTGAAAGCTTCCCACCTGCCGTTCTGAAGACCTCCGTACCTTTTGCTGGACTGTCATTAGATGCGGTGACGCTTCTCCTACCCAGTGACCTTTCTCTAAATGACCATACATCAGTTGCTCTCATAGGTAGCACGAGGAAGAAAACATGTCTATCCAGTTAAACACGTTATTTAAGGACATGAGATAATGACCAAGATATATTGAAGGGCATTTAGCATTTTTCTTTTGTCTGCTAGGAAGCTCAGAATTGGATTCATTTTGTGAATATGGTAATTACCTTGCCCTTTTGCTGTTTTCTTTCTCTTATTTGAATCTGTTGTGTTTGAATAGCATAAGCTGCCTACGATACATACTTTTAGGGAATCGGCTGGATGTGTCCTGTGATTAAATCTTAAGTGAAACAATCCATCTTTCTGGAAAGCAGGACTTGTTTCCCGTGCTTTCCCAGGCAGCCCCGAAGCCGCTCTGTGGTCCCTGCGGCCTGGCTCTGGCTGCCTGTGGCACCTAGCCTGCCTGCCTGTCAGTCCACCTGGCCAGCTTCCTCAGGAGTCACGCTCACTCCAGTTCCTCTGCCTCTGTTCCCTGGCCCCTTTTGGCTTGAGATGTTTTCTATCGTTTCTATATTTCAAAGCTTTGTGGTAAATAATCAATTCAAACCAGCACCGAGTCTCTCTTTCTGTAATTCTAAAAACCCATTAAATTATATTGTTGGGAGGAAACAATAGCCGTGCTAATCATGCTCTGTGCATGCGCATCTTAATTTCCCCAGAGGCCTGAATATGAATTTTTACTAACATGTTAATTTTGTGTGTTAATCAGTAGCTGTAGGCCGAATGAATGGATTGACTATGTAAAACTGTTTGATATTGAAACAACTCCTTTTGACCCCCTCAAATTGGCTTCATTCCCCTAAAGACGGTTAAAGTTAATTAAGCACTCAATAGGTTTATGGTGTTTAAATTAAAATATATTACTCCTCATTGTGTAGTCATCAAGTGAGAAAGACATCCTCCTCCTGGCTGCCTGGCTGGCTAATGGGCTTATCAAAATTCATGATGTAATAAGAAGGCGGACAAGCGCATAAGAGAGTCTGGCTGTCACTCAAGGAAAAGCACTGACCACCTTTGGCCACTAGAGGGCAGAAGAAAGCCACAAATGGCCACACTAGCGCTGCAGTCTGAGGAACTGGAGGAGGATAGCCCCTTGTAGGCATTTGCAAACAAAGTATTTTGTTAACCATCCCCACCCCCCTCCTAGTGCACAGCCATGTCCCAGTTTGTCCAGTTCCTCCTCTTCCCTGTCACATGTTGCATTGATCTACCTCCTTGGATGGCCTTGTGACTATAAATTAACAGGAAAGGGTTGGCGAGATGGCTTCAGGGTTAAGAGCACTTGCTGCTCTTGCAGAGGACCCAGGTTCAGTTCCCAGTAACCCACACCAGGTCACCAAGTGACTCACAGTTCCAGGGTGTTCTGATGCCATCTTCTGGCCTCCAAGAGCACCTGGTGAACACACACACACACACACACACACACACACACACAGAGACTCACAGAAGAACTATCATTGCTTCCTGAGTGAGGATAATTTGTCAGTGAACTTTTTGCTGTGATGGCTGTGTGGTTGTGTGGTTGTGGTGAGCAGCTAGAGGCCTATGCTCACAAGATAATGGCTGTGGGCTGGTCTAGCACAGAGAAAACATATAAAATGACATTTAACTCTTCTGTCCAGAAAGACACATGGAAGCTCTCACGAGCCTCTCAGGGGCTGAGATCTAGTGAGCGGAGTTAGCTTTCCCACCCCAGAGAGGCGGTGTCTCGTGCAGGGCTGAGTCTGAGGGCTGAGATGACAGGGGAAGCTGCAACAATAGCACTGTGCGTGGGACCCGGGCCCTGCTGGCTGCTCAGGACTCTGCACACTGCCGGCCCTGCTCTGTCCAGCAGACAAGATGGTGGTTACCTGTGGTCATTTCTAGATATAAGACTGTTAATAAGGATTATTAGGGGTTTCAAAGAATTCTGGTTAATGAATCTGTGACTTGCTTTTCTTAGGTTTGTTTTTTTTTTTTTAATCATACTTTTACCCAGTTTTTAAGGGTTCAGCAGTCATTGTCAGACAACGGGAGGGCAGAGTGACAGAGTGATTAAAATAAACTCAATACCCGCAGGGCTTGAAGGGCGCCATGTTCTAAGAGTGTGTGCTAGAAGATGAAGTTGGAGAAGTCCATCCTCCAACATCAGAGGAAACCGTCCCCATGCCAAGGTCCCTGCCACCACCATCTAAACCACAAGAAGAGAGCTTCTGAGTCAAACCCTTCCCTTGGAAAACCCTTGGAAAAAAAGATGGCCCATGACTAAGACAAAGAGGCCAGGGAGGAACACTGCAAAGCCTGCAGTTGGTTGCTATCTGGCTTGGAAGGTTTCCATCGGAACTCACACGGGGTTTTGCCCTGTTTTTCAGGAAAGCATGTGCAGGTCTGTGAGGTCAACCACCCAGTGACAGGCAGGATTAAGCCTTGGGCTCTGCTCTTCGGAGGAGGCTAGCCTCAAGGCCCAGGTCCGTGTGAGGGAAAAGTCCCGAATCCAAAGCCGCAGAGGGGTCTGGCATGTACCCACACTCTGGGTGACCCGAGAAGAGTCTTCAAGGTGTGACTGAGCCAGGAGGGAGGCTTGGGGGTCGGAACCCCCTCTCCAGACCCCTCTTCAGCAGGCACTCAGGGACCTGCCCTGGACGGTTCTCATTTGGGGATTGGAAATACCAGTCCAGGTCCTGAAGAAACTGAGTCACAAAACCTTAGCAAACCAGCTGGGCATTTGCTCTGCAGCTCTTAGAACCCACCCAGGAAAGGTCCAGTGGGGTGACGGGCGGTGGGCGTGTGACTCCTGAACAGTTGTTACCACCAGCACCATGTGCTTAGGGCCATCCTCCCAGCTTTCCTTCTAGACTGACTCCCACAGACTCCTTTGACCACAAGCCCATGGACAGAGCCGCCTCATTCACTGGGCTAACGTGCCCCTCCCCCTTCCCCCAGAGCATCCTCTCTTAAAGTTAACCAGTAACTGCCCTTTGTGCCGCCCTGCTTCTGTAAGAGGAATTTCCAAGGCGGGTTTCTCCGGAAGCAATTCTCTGATGTGTGTTTCCTTTCTCCCGGTCTATAGAAAACCTTTCATGTCCCTTTGTGTCCCCTCACTTCCCACTGCCACCGGGAATGTGCCAACCTGCTTTCTTTCTTTCTCTGTGCCGCCGCCGATAGGGCTTTAGACACTCCAATCTCTAGACCGCTTCTCTGACAGTCAAATGGCCCAGGAGATTTAGGGCTCCTCTAACAAGCTGTGCTTTCTGGTGACTCTCTGGGGGAGGAGGGGGAGGCAGAGAGTGGGAATAATTACATCAGAAGTTTGTTAGTTATTCGGTTTGTGCAGTTTTCTCCCTTTGTGCAGTGTTCTCCATGCCCCCCCCCCACATCCCCCACCGCCCACCCCACCAAAAGCTCACGGAAGGACCAATAAACGGCAGAAAGCCTACGGAACCAATTGGCTGGAAAAGAAAAGACAATTGGAATCTCACGACGTCAAGCCTTCACAGCACCCACTTAAGCTAAACAGATTTACAAAGTTCCGAAGGAAAATGACTGTGTGGTTTACTAGAGGATTTGCTACACAAAGTTTGGGGTTCTTTTTTTTGATTTTCAGTATATTCTACACACTACACCCTCCCTCCAAAACCTGGTCCAACCTGATCACCACCTTTGCCTCCATATGGGTCAGAGGTGCCATTAGGTCAAATTCAAGGCTGTGGGGCTCTGGGGCTTGCAGCCTGCAGCTCGGGCGAGCTCTGATATAGCACCCTTCTGGTGCCATCTCTCCTCATTTGTGTGCTTAATTGACAGCCTGTTAACAGTTCATTAGGAACACTGAAAACCATGTGGCAAGCACAGATCCATCTAGCAGAGAATACGCAGTCCTTCTTGTTTACTTGAAAAAAATAAATGCCAGGAACAAAATAGCGCGGAAGAGGGGCAGCTCTCGGCCTCCCTTGAAGACGATGCTGCGCCTCCGTCCATCCCTGGATGCTGAACTCGCTCCTGGCTGAGCCTTTGATCTGGCGGACTGGGAACCCATGGGCTCGCGAGGGGACATCACAAGGATCCTCAGGGCGGCAAAAGGAATAGGCATCCATCCGTGAAGACAGATGGACCACCTTCCAGGCCCTGGGGATCGGGGCTGCCAGAGTGCCTCTAATCTTCCCAGCCCCCCGCCCAGCCTCCCCCACTCACCCCATATCTCTGGAGACCTTTGTGGGAACTTCAGGTGAAGCCAGCTGCAGCCTAGCACCCTCTACCATGCCCTGGGGGATCTCACAACCCCCCTCCTCTTGGACTTCCTCACTCCATCTGCTGGGTAAGACCACAGCGTGCTGTGGTTGCTAAGGAGGTGCACAGTGGCTCTCGGGATGTCTCCATCCCTATCGCTGGGAAAACCCAGGCTGGAGTCATTGCTTTCTCGTGGTCTCTAGACCTGGCCTTCCCAACCACTCCCTCGCCCCTACCGCCTCCTCCCTCTCGGCTCTAGCACTCAGAGGACTTACAGAACACGTCAAAATATCTTAGCCTGATCTGCGAATTGTGAATATGACAAGAATTCGATACGATTTCATTGCATCCAGCGTACCAAGGACCGACCCACTTTGTCCCAGCCACGTGCACACACACTCGTGGGCAGGCTCTGCCGTGGTAGATGTCAATGATTATTAATTACAGTAATTGCTACAGATTATAAACGTGGGGAGAGTGTTCCATCTTTTAAATAAATGTATTTTTAAGCACTCAGGAGCAGAAACTTGCCGAGGAACATACTCCAGCATCAAGAATTATTCTCTTTTTCAGAATGTACCATTAGCATTGTTAGCCCTTAAGTCCTTTATGCACACGTGGCACGAGGAGGAACTTAAGAAAAAAAATCATGTAAAGGATGTTTCACAGAAATTTGACACCCCAAGCTTCCAGAAGTCGTTTTTTAAATGTTAGAGGAAGGTTCAACCTCATTTGCTTGCGTAATCTGTGTTAGCTAGCGGATAACCCGCGCTTTCCTCATAAAATATGCCTGCATTTTTATGTACTTTTACGAGGCATTGGTGTCTTCTTATCCCTAGTTAATGTGCAGGCTTCTGCTAGAGAGGTCTTGGGGACTCCTCCCAGGAAGGATGGTGTGCTAGGCGGTATTGTTCTAGCCGGAGAAGCCCCACCATTATGACAGTTCTTTGGGCTGGTTGAAATTAATTTGGGATGACATGGTTGAAGCTACTAGAGAATTTAGCAATTTCCTAGTTGAATACCCAGGCAAGATAAAGAAACAAGCTTGGGCGAGTCATCTTGATTGTGGTGGACATTTTTCACGGCCTCTCCGGTATCTACAGGCAGCTACTTACAAACCCACATTTTTCCTTCACAGGATTCAGTCTTCTTCAGATTTAATCCCTACAGTTTGGCTGGAGTTGACCTCTCCTCCAGCTCCTGAGGTGGCCTACACGAATTAGGAATTAGCCTAGCTACCAATCACTTGGAATGATTGGTTCAAAGATGCACATGTGACCCAGTACTGGCCAATAGCAGAATGTGAACCCAAGGGTTTGTGGGAAGCTAGTCCCGAGCTGGGTGGTGCTGAAGCTGCGCCGAGGATCCACAGTGACGTCTTCCACTTCTGGTCTTCAGCTTCCTGTCTGAGCCTTGCAGATCTGGAGCCTGATGCTTTGCTCATTCCCTTTGCATGTGATCCGAATTCTTAGGGATTGGCGTTTCTGTCACTTACAACAGAAGATTTCCTAACTGCTAACCTGATGAATTGCAAAGTGGGGTGAGGGATTAGTTACAGGCAGAGTTATCCAGACACGCCTGTGGAGGCCTTTGGGTAGGACAGCTCGGGATGGCAGAACCGATAGATTCTTTTCAAGTCTCGAATAAGTATTGACAGCAGGCCCCAGGTTAGTAATGTTCTGTGGACCTTGCAGGCTAGTGTGTGTCCTGCTCTCACATGGGACATGTTTTATGATTATGAGCCTGTCCCCTTGCCTGGTATAGAACAACCCATCCGTCTGTGTTAAAGGGCAGCCCAAGGCAGTAGGCCTGTAAGTGACTTGGGCCACTGTCCCTGAGTAAGGGAGCGATTCTGAGTCCGAACTTCGCTTTCCCTGGAGGAATAACTAGAGATAACGGGAACATGTTGATGTACGGGAGCCTTGGATGCCACCTGGTTCGTATAGTAGCCAGCAGCCAGCTGTGGGCCTGCTGGTGTGAATTGAGAGGTTCCGGAATAGATGCTACACAATAGAGCATGCTCAGTCATACATGCTCGTATGGAGTCTAGGTCTAACTAAAAATAGTCTGGGTGGACTGGGTTAAATAAAGTACACTATTCATATTAATTGTACCTACTTCTACTTTTACTACCGAGGATAGTAACATGGAAAAGGTACAGTGCTTTGCATATGCTGGCTCCCATTATATTATAACTGCATTGCGCCCCCTAGAGGACTGAGATCATATTTTCCTTGCTTTGCCTCTGGCTCAGAGAGAGCTTTCCACTTTGGGTTTTGAATAATGAATCGTGACTTGAAATGGTCATTAAGGGCTGTGTTGTCAGTCACCCGTGGCCTGTATTTCTGCTGTGGGTGAGGAGCCTTTCTATAGAGCTTGGATACTAATGTGCTGGCTACTGAGGAAGGCTAACACGAAGGCAACCTCCCAGGGGACAAAATCCAGACCGTAGGTGGCATCAGATGAAGGGGGGGGGGAGCAGGGGAGGCAGGGGGAGGCAGGGGGGCGGAGGGGGGCAGAGGGAGGTCCACACTGGATGGCAGGAGGAAATTCTTTCTCCTGGCTTCTGCTCTTTGGATCTGGACAGAGAAGGTTCTAAATGTGTCTGGGGACACTTCTGGAATGGGTGAGGGATAGAATTTCTGAGGGTGAGAGCAGGTGAGGAAAGGGGGTCGGGGCCCAGCGGGCGATAGAAGAGCGAGCTAAAATTCGTAGTCCTGACTGGCTAGCTGTGTGTCATTCTCTGTGGGAATGTTGCTGCCAGGTCTTGGTTGGGTTGGGCCTTCTGGTCTAAGTCTGACTGGCCAGTGTGCTCGCCACCGTAGAGCTTTGTGAGCCCAGGCTATGACCCTGTGAAGAGTAGCTTGCTTGGAAGATCGTAGTCTGCTGCTTTGGCAGCTGGTTTTTTTGTTGTTATTGTTGTTGTTTGGTTGGTTTTTGCTTTTTGTTTTTTGAGACAGGATTTCTCTCTGTAAAAGCCCCAGCTGTCCTGGACTCTCTTTGTAGACCAGGCTGGCTTCAAACTCACAGAGATCCACCTGCCTCAGCCTCCTGAGTGCTGAGAATAAAGGCGTGCACCACCAGGCCCGGCAGCAGCTGGTTTTTAAACCATCTGTCCTTGAGGTTTTATGTCTGGTGCAGACCAAGGTGGGGACATCAACAAGCAACAAGAAAATGGGAACTGACATTTTCCAGCCTGGATTTGCTCAGTATGTTTTGCGTTCAGGCCCAGTGCCAGGTGGAGCCGAGGGTATCCCATGGCACACCGCACCGGGAGCTGAGATGTCTTTTACGCCTCAGCGTCGTCTACTGTTTCTGTGTTAGTTGTTGCACCTACTGTTTGTTGATACCATTGTCAGCGGCTCTGGGCCTTCTGCCATGCTGGGCACATTTGAAGGTGGGGTTTACACAGCTTGGGCACAGTGTCTGACACAATGTGCCCAATAGATATAGGTAGATAGGTAGGTTGATAGATAGACAGACAGACAGACATTTGTGAAGTTGGGGACCAAACCCAATGTTGTATGCATGCTAAGCAAGCCCTCTACCACTAAACCATACTCCTCACACAGTTCCAAATTCATTGTTTATTTGTTTGTTTTTTTTTAAAGACAAGCTCTCTAGGACTAAGCTATGCAATCATCTGCCAAAGTATTTTTTAAAAAAAGGTAAACAGGTTAAAGGCATGGAATTTATGTAGGTAAATATACTTATACCCATATTCTGGGTTTCACTCTCTGCTAGCTCGCAGACATGTTTTAAGTCCCCCTCAGCCTATTTTAGAAAACGGTTTGGTGATTCCAAAGCCTTTTTTTTTCACTCATCATTCAGGGCATTTCCTTCGCAGCTGGCTCTTACCTCAGTGCCGGGATTCAAAAATGTAAAGTGCTGAGCTTTGTCAGATGTGCGCGCAGCATGTGCACATCTGCATCTGCGTCTATGCATGGATGACTCTCTTGTCCTTAATGTTCGTGGCCCTCTGTTCAGCTCTTGGTGAGGAAATACGGCCGTATTGCCTCCTCGGACAGACTGAAGAAACCGCACATGTAAACATATTTCCCTTCCCCAGTCCTGGACGCAGTTGATGTCAGCTGAATTCAGGAGGCCGTGTCTTGGTTCAGCCTGATGGACCAGCAGCTGGACACAGGCGGGGGCGTCAGTTGACCGGATTACCCAGATCTGCCTGCCTCACATCTCAGTCATGGGATCTGACATGCCCCGTCCTGCCCACCGAGAGTTCGGGTGGATCTTCTGATTCACGGCCTCAGAGAAGCTCAAGGGGTGGATGGCATGGGCTGTCGTTTTAGAAGAAATAATTAAATCAAACTTAGCGATTCTTAGCTGAATCTTGTAAATTACCAGCTTTCCGGGTTGGCAGTTTACACAATTTTCTGGATGGCACAACTGTAGGTTTGGCCATTTCGTTCGTTTGAGAGCTTCACAGAAATCAGAACTTGGTGCTTACTTTGAAAGCAGTTTTCAAGTCTGACATTTGCTACAAATCACTTCCGAAGATAAACAACTCAATGTGGCCTCTCAGGAAGATCCCGGGCATCGCGGATGTCTTAATCCCTGCCCTGGAAGTGCTCAAGGCACCAAACTTTCCAGAAATCATGGGTGGGAGCCAGGTGTTTACCTCTCGTGGAGAGATGTTGGAACTTGCAGCTTTCTGGTTCACTGGTAACTCTCTCCAAACCACGAGCTTCAGGATGACACTAAGGAAGATTGGCAGTTTAATAAGAAATTGCATCGATTCCCCAGATCAAATCAACCGCTTCTGTCAGTTTTTCCATCCATGCCCAAAGACCTAAGCTCAACCCCAAATTCATTTCAGAAGCTCATTCTTCTCTTGCTCAAGACTGTCGGTCTTCCTTGATTTGCGGTTTTAGCCTCTGTCCGTTTCCCAACCGATCTGTCAGTTTCCGGTTTGTGACTGGGTGGACACACTTTTCCACCCTCAGAGAAATCCCAGTGAGAAGCCACGGCATGGCTCTCTGGAATGAATGACTCTGTCTCCCGGTCTCCGATTGGCAGCCTCAGCATTCTCCCTTTCCCCCCAGTTGATGCTGTCCTCATCTCTCTCCGATGGATGCCAGTCTTCTCTTCTGGGAGGAAGTGCACTGCCCTCACTAGGGCCCAGAGCCAGATGTGATGAGCGCAGTGCCTGTCATGAAGTGTTTCCTCAGCTTTGGAGCCACAGCAGTTTAGTGGTGTGTGTGTTCGTGCATGCGCATGGATGCCAGGGACAGAACCTAGGGCCTGTGCGCGCTAGATGAGCCTTAACCACTGCGCTAACGTCCCTCCCCTCCTCCTACTGTTTCCTTTATGACATGCGAGTTGGGGTAACCTAAGGATTTTTGTAAATTTGGGGACATTGTTTTATCTTGTCGGGTGACTTCAGTTTGTGCTTGTCTGCATGATCGATCAGAGTTGAAAATGTTTCCTTTGTTATAACTTTTCTTTATCTTTCTTTAGAAATTTATTGTTTTATGCATATGGGCGTGCTGGCTTAAGGTGTATTTATTTGTTATTTTATTGAGCACATGTATATGTCTGTGCAGGTTTAAGTGTACCCCTGGCATACAGGAGCCCTAGGAAGCCAAGAGAATGTGTTGGATCCCCTGGAACTGGAGTTATAGGCCTTGTGAGTCACAAGATGTGGGTCCTGGGAACTGAACTCACACCCTCCAGAAAAGAGGCAAGTGCTCTTAAGCTCTCTGCCATCTCTCTAGCCAATTCTTTTTGGCAAAAAAAAATTATACATGACCAGCCTTTACTTTATAGTATTTGCCAGACTCGGTCTCAATATTTACCTGAACAGCGGCAGCCAGGGCGCCGGGCTTTGCCTGGTGCACTGTCCCGTGGGCTCTGTGGTGGGCTGACTTTGCTCTCTGCACTGAGCTCCTCCCTCTGTACTAATCCAGGGTAGCTTTTGTGAGTGTTAATTGTTATGCATTTGGGAGCACCTACGTACAGAAAAGAATACAAACACAAAATGAGATCCAAAATCTTGACGGGGGCTCCACTGGGGAAGGCTGCAAGTCAGACTTCCGTAGCCTCATGTGAGTCGGCGTCTTCTCTCCAGAGGATGGGCCATGCGAGAAGTCCTAGATGGGCAAGCGAAGCCTGAGGCTGGGGGTGGCTGGGGGTGGCTGGGAGTGGCTGGGGGTGTCTGGGGGTGGCTGGGAGTGGCTGGGGGTGCTGGGGGTGTCTGTGAGTGGCTGGGGGTGGCTGGGGGTGGGTGGGAGTGACTGGGGATGGCTAGGGGTGGCTGGGGATTGGGGTGGCTGGGGGTACTGGGGGTGGGTTGGAGGGCTGGGCGTGGCTGGGGTGGGTTGGAGTGGCAGGGTGTGGCTGGGGGATGGCTGGGTGTGGCTGGGCGTGGCTGGGTGTGGCTGGGGTGGCTGGGCGTGGCTGGGGGTGGCTGGTGGTCCCTCTTCTCCAGTGACTATGCACTTGTCACAAAACTGGGAATTGCAAAAGCTGAATTTGAGAATGAACACCAAGATGTTTGCTAATTATAATTTGTATTTCATTACGTTGTGCAAAATGTCAGTGCTAACATCATTTTAAGTTAATAAAAAATGCCAAGAAGTACTATATAATTTGTTTCCCATGTGCAAGTTATCATACTTCTTTAGATGCACTTAGTACCATGTGAGGCCTTTCAGAATAACTTGCAGAGTATTCATAATGTACTACAGTATTTTTACCCTGGAGCATGACTTCGGGGTCACTGTGAGTTTTAGGATACTGACAGTGTTTCTGTAGAAGACAGAATATAAACTGTTCCTGTGAGTTCTTATGATAGCATAAAAGCAAAAAGCCGATTTTTGAAATTTTCCGACCAAACTCAAGTTTTCAAATGTCTTGTTTGACTGTTTTAATCTTCATGCTTATATTAATGACAAGCTAATTACCATCTTTTCAACTACTTTAAAAATGTGGATTGTATATTTCTCTTCAAGAACGCTCCTTGAGATCCATCACATGTGGATTCTAGCGTCTGAAGCTTCGGGTTTAGTTTGGTTGCTGTTAGCGGATTTTAGGAATGACATTCATTTTCCCCTTCGACACATTCTCATGGAAGGACATCGTGCCTCTCTCCTCCTCCTTCCATAGGGAAATCTCTCTTGAGAGCTGGCCTGACCTGGGTCCCATTGAACAGGCTCTAGCCTGGATCCTGCTGCTGTGCTTGCAGCCATTGTGATACACAGTTAGCACCAAAGCTCATGACGATCATGAGAGAATCACCAGACAGCAGCAAACAGAGCAACCAACATTTCAGACTGGATTGAATCCCAAAGAGCTGGCACTCAGGAGCAGGGAGGCCCAAAACCCCAGAAGCCATGACAGTTCTCCAGCTTGGTATGAAGGATTACAGTTATAGACATTAATCTCTGTGTAGGCCTACACTGCTCAGAGTTTAGACAGTCAAGACTGCATTCAGAGTGGTTAAGTATGAACTTAAAGCTACAAAGAGCTCGGGTAAAGTCATTAGCCTTCCAGGCCTAATGTGGCAGTGGAACAGTCCCACACCAGGCAGGCAGGTAGCAAGAGGGATAGTCAGATAAGGTGGGAGAATGAAGCCTCCAGGGGTGGGAGCCCTGGGGACCTAGACAGCACTTTAAATTATAGAGGACAGCAGCTGTTTTGATCTCTATGTGTCCCCTTCTTCGTTTAAGAGGGGAAAGAAGTGTGGATAAAAATACTTTGGGATAGGGAGACGGCGGTCAGTAAAATGATTGCTATGTAACTATAGCACCAGGAGTTAGATTCTCCAGACCTGACACAGAAGATCAGGTGTGGGGGCGTGGAATACACCTGTGACCCCAGCTTGGAGAAGGCAGACAGGTGGATTGAGGCTGGATGGCCAGGGATCTCTCACCACAACTATATAACTCCCTGTCTCTGTCTGTCTGTCTCTGTCTCTGTCTCTGTCTCTGTCTCTGTCTCTCTCTCTCTCTCTCTCTCTCTCACACACACACACACACACACACACCCTCTCTCTCTCTCTCTTTCTCTCTCTCTCTCTCTCTCTCACACACACACACACACACACACACACACACACCCTCTCTCTCTCTCTCTCTCTCTCTCTCTCTCGCACGCACGCACGCACGCACGCACGCACGCACACACGCACACGCACATGCACCGCCACCACCACCACATACATGAACATGCACTCATACCTTGGGCACTCCTCGGAGTGCTTCTGTTCTCCAGTCTCCTTTACTGTGCTAAACACAGAGAAGTTAAGCTGAAAGAAGAGGGGCTCAGGCCTCCGAGCTCCTCCGCTCCCTGGGCACTGCTGTTGGGGCCTTCAGGGAGGGATGCACAGGGACAGCAGCACACGGCAGAGGCATCCACTCGCCTCCCCACGGCTGGAAGGCAAAGAGAGGACAAGAGGTCCAAGCAGACCCCTCGCCCAGCACATTCTCCGATGCTCTAACTGCACTCGACTCTGAGCCTTTGGGAGATATTTAACAAGACCCAAGCTTCAAGTTATAAAAGCTGATGTGTGACGAGTCTGGATTTGGGGACTGGATGATTAGAAAGAGCAGGGACAGTTCTGTCACCAGAGGAGAGAGCCAAGTTTCCTCATATAAATCCAAGCACCTTGGTCTAGAGATGTGGGGCTACTTTAGAGAGCGTGAGAGACCCAGACAGAGACAGATGCCTCATCCATAGATCTCAGTTTCCTTCTTTTCCCCGTGCACCCTCAAAGGCTGCCTGCAGAGCTGAGAGGTGATGGTTTATTAATTACACTTTCTAAACAGAATGGCAGCCCGAGGGACGCTTTCCTCCCTAAAATGGAAGCTTGGAGCTGCTCAGGGGTCAGTAATTGACCTTATTGTCTTTATCTTCTGACTAGGCTGGAGACAGCTGCCAGGCTGGAGGGGACTGAAAAGAGCGCCTCACAGCTTCTTCCAGCCTCGAAACTGCGAGTCTCACACAACTCCACCTTCAGGACTGACAGCTTAGAACGGCATCGGAATTTCACAAGGCCTCCCAGTTAATGTTCCTGTGTGCGTTATGAACACGTGTGTGTATTGTGTGTGCATGTCTGTGCAGGTTCACACGCATGAGCCCCCATCCACAGACCAGAAGAAGCCCTCGCGTGCCTCCCTCTGCCAGTCTAGGCTGTGTTTACCCGGGAGAGGGTCTCTCAGTGAGCCTGATGCTCACCCCTTTAGTGAAGCCAGCTGGCCTGGAGTTCATCTGTCTCTGCCTGCCAAGGCTGAGGTCAGAGGTACGCTGGGCCCATCTTCCCTCCTGGGGGCTTGAACTCAGGTCCTTCCTTGTCCTTGCACAGCAAGCCCCCTTACCCACTGAGTCATCTCTCCAGCCCCTCGAGTTAATTTTTAACCGAGCTCAATGGGGGTGAGGTAAAGATGCGATCCTTTGTTCTGTAGCGAGACCATTTAAGAATCTACATGCTAAGTGGTATTTTAGAGCCCGGAGGGTGCCTTTTCCCCCCACACAGCTGCCTCTAACCTGTAAGCTGGATGGGACTTCAGCCCATGGTGTTTTTATACTCAGAGTAAGCGGGTATTTTACAAAGCTTAAAGATGTGGAGGGAGCTTTTTGCATTGTTTAAGAACTCTTTTAATAAGCCTGTGAACTCTGGAAAGCAAATCACTGGCCGCCAGAGGTTGCTGGGAGTTGTTATTTTTGTTTGCTCAACATGAAGAGCGCTAATCTCCATCCAGCTCATCACCAAGTGTGTCTCCTCCTCAGCATTAGGGTATTAGTCCTCCATACAATGTATCATTATTGGCTCTTTCTCCAGTTTTCATGGAGCGAGTTTTAATAGGAGAAGGGGATTTTCCGATGATTAAGAAGGAAACTAGAGCGGGAAAGGGTCTTATTGCGTAAACTGATTCTCTGCACACAGGAAGAGGATTCTCTGAGGATTAGCTGGGGAAGGAACAGAGAGGAGGTGACTGTCCTCTGTGCTTACAGGTGCAGCGTTCCACAAGTGGCCGGACACAGGCCTTCCCGGCATGCTCGGCATGCTCGGGGTGGCTAATTCCTGCAACACCAAAGTGGCATTTTCCCCAGAGACCTACACAGGCCTAATGCTTACCCTGAAAGAAGAGTTACAGTGGGGACTCAGCGTGATTTGCTGATATGATATCAAAAATAGCATTAAGGTAATTACATCTGGCACTTGTAACATTTCCCAGGCAATACCACAGGAGAAATTGCACTATTTTTATTTATTTATTTATTTATTTTAGTAACCTGGTCATTTAAAAAATTTTAAATAGAATTGTGTATTCGGTGGGTTGTTGTTTCTTAAATGCATGCTCCATTTATGAATGCATAAATGCAGCCGTTATTTCAACCATCTTGCCAGAGTTAAAAGACCTCAAGTAGTAAATGGGAACTGTTTCAAAGGATGTAAGAATATTTTTTAAAAAAATCTTTTAAATTAACAATAGCAGAGAAATGGGAATGGATAAAAACAAGCCAGGGCAGCTTGTTACAGAGGAATTACTGCTCGCAGAAGCCAACGCCGGGGAACCCAGACTCTCCTGATTCTCCTTGCCATGGGAACTCCCGAGTTTCCGACCCCCTGGCAGCTGCTGCTTCAATCCATGCGGGGTGGACTTTCAGGCAGCCACACTTACGAAGTTCATGGTTAGGGTTAGGGATAGGGTTAGGGATAGGGTTAGGGTTAGGGTTAGGGTTAGGGTTAGGGTTAGGGTTAGGGTTAGGGTTAGGGTTAGGGTTAGGGTTAGGGTCTCCTGTATCTGAGTCAATGAAAAGTTCCTTCCCGAGTCTGCCTTAGCCTTTCACACTTGTGTCTACTTTAATGAAACGTGCCCCAGCAAAACACCATCCACCCGACTTCCCAAAGAACCCTTAAGTTTCCACTTCAGGGCTAAATAGTAAGGATCTTAGACTTTGGAGCTGTATAGTCCTAAGATGTGTGTTGTATTTGAGAGGAAGCTAGCAATGCTCAGAGATTTGAGTGTCTGTTATATAAATACTGTATATGATTAAGCAGGTTAAAATAATATGGATCAGAAGAATAGAGATATACTCTCTAGCTTCCAAAACCAACAATATAAACTCATCCCCAGTGGTTCATAACCACCTCTAACTCCAGTTCCAAGGAATCTGACACCCTCTCCTGGATTCCTCAGGCAGGTGCATGCTCATGCTACAACTCATGAATGCACACACACACACACACACACACACACACACACAGAGAGAGAGAGAGAGAGAGAGAGAGAGAGAGAGAGAGAGAGAGATCAATATCTCAAGAAGTTGAGCAAATACCTTAAATGTCAAACACATTATATCAAAATAAAACACCACAATGCCCAGATAAATACTGGCACCGAACTCTCCTAAAGGGCCGTCAACAACAACTGGGTTAGAAGTGACAGAGCTGATATTATTTCCACACTATAGCTAACAGTCAGTTGCTGCGGAAGATTTCTTATCTTCAGGTTAAATTCACATACGTCAGTCCCCATTTTTTTTTTTTTTTTTTATAGTTTGGTACACAATTCTAGGATGTTACAACGTGGCAAACATAAGACACGGTCAGTACTAATCATTCTCCACTGAACTTTCAATCTTGATCTTTCCCTGGGTGAACAATAGGTAATCCATTCCTCCCTCAGTATGCCGAGAGCAGCAGCCAGGCTTCTCCTGGGTGACTGCTTGGTGCTCCACAGTTGTGCTGTTAGTTAAGCCAGGGTGTTTGCTAGGTTAGGCATATCCACTGCACTGCCAGCTTGGTAGTGCTTTCGATCTCTAGGCAGGTAATTGGGACATAACTCCATTGTAAGTCGAGGAACATCTCTAGTCCCTCCCACAAGCTGAGATAACTCAAAAAGAAACGAGGTGCATTGGAAGAGACTTAAGGTGTCTCAGCTCCGAGATTCCAAGGTTTGATGCTTCCGCGCGCTCGGGACATCTTTGCGGACAGAGGCTTTGCCAGCTCTCAGGGACATGAAGGATGCTGGACACTGGTTCTGACCCAACACTTGATGGAGAAAAGGGTTGTTTGGACCGCTAACATCTCCAGCGCAGTCCTGGTGTGCATACTGTCACGTGGCTGTGCTAAGGGACCTCACGCACACGAGCAGATCCCGCTATCCACTCATGGTAACACGGAGACTGCCCGTGCGAGGAGGCAGCAGAGGGCCTTTGACTCCTAATATGTTATGAAAGTTTGATCAGAGTGGGAATTTTCTGTCACTGGTGATTAGCATCAGCTCAGATTAATATCCACTTACTATAATTCAGTGTGAAAAGTGCCAACATAAGGACACACTGTGACGAGATGGGGAAAGATGGCGAATGATGCTGAGCACGGCTCTCATGGCTGCCCAACTTCCCAGCTCTCTGATTATTCTAAATTTGTCCTGTTCTCCAGCCCAATTCTCTTCAAAAATACCTTCACTATAGCAATAACAATGCTGAAGCCGGCCGTGCTGAAGCCGGCCGTGCTGGAGAGAGCTGGCCGTGCTGGAGAGAGGGCTCCGTGTCTAGGAGCACTTGTTGCTCTTGCAGGAGACCAGGATTCAATCTCAAGCACTCACAGGATAGCTCGCAACCAACGTCGTCTTCTGACCCCTTCAGGCACCAGGCACACACACGTGGTACACACATATACACGAGGCAAAACAGATACATACATAAAATAAGCAAATCTTTTAAAAAAAAAAACAAAAAAAGGAAAATCCCCAAACACAAAACAGTAATGCTCTATAACAACCACAAGTAGAATGATTATTGTTTGGGCTAAGTTCTTGAAGGCTATTGATTAAGTTCTCCCTAACCCCTCTAATTATCCCATTTTCATGTATGTGAAAACTGAGGTTTAGAGGGATTGTGGTATGCCTGAGTTCACAAGGCAGTAATGTAGGACCCCAAGTCATCAGAGGGATAGCATATGACTATATAGAGCAGGGTTGCTCCTGCCCTGGAGAAGATTGCTGTTTTTCTTTTGTTTGTTTGTTTTGTTTTGTTTTTGACATTCAGATTTCTTATTTTTTAATTTTTTTCTTTTTTTAAATTTATTTTCTATATTCTTTGTTTACATTCCAAAGGCTTTCCCCTTTCCCAGTTCCCCCCTCACCATATGTCCCATAAGTCCTCTCCCCCCTCCCGCCCCCCCAACCATTTCTCTGTTCTGGTGCTCTCCTACAAAACTGGATCCAGTCTTTTCAGGACCAGGGTCCTCTCCTTCCTTCTTCTTGGGAATCTTTTGATTTGCTAATTGTGCCTTGAGTATTCAGAGCTTTTGGGCTCATTAATATCCACTTATCAGTGATTGCATTTCAAGTGTATTCTTTTGTGATTGGGTTAACTCACTTAGGATGATATTTTCCAGATCCAACCATTTGCCTACAAATTGCATGAATTCATCATTTTTAATTACTGAGTAGTATTCCATTGTATAAATATACCACATTTTCTGTATCCACTCCTCCTTTGAGGGACATCTGGGCTCCTTCCAACTTCTGCCTATTATAAATAAGGCTGCTATGAACATAGTGGAGCATGTGTCTTTATTGTATGCAGGGCATTCCGCTGGGTATATGCCCAGGAGTGGTATGTCAGGGTCCTCTGTAAGTGTCATGCCCAATTTTCTAAGGAACCACCAGACTGATTTCCAGAGCGGTTGTACCATCTTGCAATCCCACCAACAGTGTAGGAGTGTTCCTTTTTCTCCACATCCTCGCCAGCACCTGTTGTCTCTTGAGTTTTTAATCTTAGCCATTCTTACTGGTGTGAGGTGGAATCTCAGGGTTGTTTTGATTTGCATTTCCCTGATGACTAATGATGTTGAACATCTCTTAAGGTGCTTCTCAGCCATCCGAATTTCTTCTGGTGAAAATTCTTGGTTTAGCTCTGTACCCCATTTTTTGAAAGGGTTATTTGGTTCTTTGGGGTCTAACTTCTTGAGTTCTTTGTATATATTGGATATTAGCCCTCTGTCAGATGTGAGGTTGGTGAAGATCTTTTCCGAATTTGTTGATTGCTGTTTTGTCCTTCTGACAGTGTCCTTTGTCTTACAGAAACTTGTAATTTTATGAGGTCCCATTTGTCAATTCTTGATCTTAGAGCATAAGCTATTGTTGTTCTGTTCAGGAACTTTCCCCCTGTGCCCATGTCCTCCAGGGACTTCCCCAGTTTCTTTTCTATTAGTTTCAGTAAGAAGCTAATTCACCCAGGAGGAGTAGAAGACAGGAAATCATCAAACTAAGGGCTGAAATCAATCAAGTAGAAACAAAGAAACCATACAAAGAATCAACAAAACCAAGAGCTGGCTCTTTGAAAAAATCAACAAGATAGATAAACCCTTAGTTAGACTAACCAAAGGGCACAGAGACAGTATCCAAATTAACAAAATTAGAAATGAAAAGGGGGATATAACAACAGAAACTGAGGAAATTCAAAAAATCATCAGATCCTACTACAAAAGCCTATACTCAACACAAATGGAGAATCTAGAGGAAATGGACAATTTCCTAGACAGATACCAAATACCAAAATTAAACCAGGATCAATTAGATCAGCTAAACAGTCCCATAACCCCTAGAGAAATAGAAGGGGTTATAGAAAGTCTCCCAACCAAAAAAAGTATGGGACCAGATGGTTTTAGTGCAGAATTCTATCAGACCTTCAAAGAACACCTAACACCAACACTCTTCAAACTATTCCACAAAATAGAAACAGAAGGAACACTGCTCAACTCGTTCTATGAAGCCATAATAATGCTGATACCAAAAGCACACAAAGATCCTACAAAGAAAGAGAACTACAGGCCAATTTCCCTTATGAATATTGATGCAAAAATACTAAATAAAATTCTTGCCAACCGAATCCAAGAGCACATCAAAACGATCATTCACCATGATCAAGTAGGCTTCATCCCAGGGATGCAGGGATGGTTCAATATACGAAAATCCATCAATGTAATCCACTACATAAACAAACTAAAAGAAAAAAACCACTTGATCATCTCATTAGATGCTGAAAAAGCATTTGACAAAATTCAGCATCCTTTCATGCTAAAAGTCCTAGAAAGAACAGAAATTCAAGGTCCATACCTAAATATAGTAAAAGCAATATACAGCAAACCAGTAGCCAACATCAAAATAAATGGAGAGAAACTTGAAGCAATCCCACTAAAATCAGGGACTAGACAAGGCTGCCCTCTCTCTCCATATCTTTTCAATATAGTACTTGAAGTTCTAGCGAGAGCAATTAGACAACATAAGGAAGTCAAAAGGATACAAATTGGAAAGGAAGAAGTCAAACTATCACTTTTTGCAGATGATATGATAGTATACGTAAGTGACCCAAAAAGTTCCACCAGAGAACTCCTACAGCTGATAAACAACTTCAGCAAAGTGGCTGGTTATAAAATCAACTCAAGCAAATCAGTAGCCTTCTTGTACTCAAAGGACAAGCAGGCTGAGAAAGAAATTAGGGAAATAACACCCTTTACAATTGCCACAAACAACATAAAGATTGCTGTTTTAAAGGAATCTTTTAGGCCAGAGACTAGATACGAGTGTGTGTGTGTGTGTGGGGGGGGACTGGTTGGAAATGCTTGTGTCCTGGCCCTGCCCCTAACCTACTGGTTCTGAGGTTTGAGGAAGAGTCCAGCAGTTGGTTGGCCTGTGATGAAGTCTTCCCCACAGAGAGGATGAGCTGAGTGGATACTAGGACCCCAGTAGAGAAGAATCTGGTCCACACCCAGCTCTTCTCCCCGCTGTGCACTTAGTAAGCTCTTTCTGTGACTTGTGAGTCGGACACTTCTCTGACTTTTTTAATCCCTAAAGTTGATTGAAGTTGGTTTTCTCCCTTCCTCATCTGCTTCACAACATGGCTGCATGACAGGCGTGGAAAGAAAACTGACTGGGGCAGTGTCACCTCAGATGCTCAGAAAAAGTCTGACTTTTAAAGATTTCATTTTTATTCTTAATTGTGGGGGAAAGGGGTTGGTGGGTTGGTGGGTTGGTGGGTGCAGGTTTGTGCATGTGAGTGCAAAGCCCACAGAGGCCAAAAGAGAATGTCAGACCCCTGGAAGTTGGAGTTATAGGTGGTTATGTTCCACCTGACGTGGGGGCTGGAAACCCAATTCAGGTCCTCTGCCGAGACAGCAAGATACAGGCTTAACCAATAAGCCATCTCTCCATCCCCAGGAAACGCTGTAATTTTACCAAGTGTTCTCAGAAATGCTTAAAAGTTCAATAAAACTACCCCAAGGTGTTCTCTTAGTATCAAGAGCAAGAATTGTGTGTATGTGTGTGTGTGTGTGTG
Organism: Apodemus agrarius; assembly: GCA_964023405.1. Lineage (NCBI taxonomy): Eukaryota > Metazoa > Chordata > Mammalia > Rodentia > Muridae > Apodemus > Apodemus agrarius. The sequence continues at coordinate 76,836,950 of OZ030008.1, read as the reverse complement.
TGTGTGTGTGTGTTGGGGGTGTGCATTTTAATAAGATTGTCTACAAAACCAGCCTGCCCCAATCACTGTACTCACCAGTGTTAACGCGTTGCTGGTCTGGCCACTGCTTTCTTCCAGGGTAATCTACCAATAAAGTAGGTTTCCATTATCCTACAGGTCCTTCTCCTAGGGTCCAGGTGTTTGGAATTGATCATGATTCTCACATGGGGTCACTGTTTTGAGTCAGAGTACTCACTGATTTGTAAGAGAGAACTCAGTTCTTTTATGTTGCACCCCAGAGTGGCAAAGCCTGCGTTAGGCTCAACACACCGTCCAGAGGAAACCGGAAGGAGAGTGATGTCACTTCCGGATGGGGGATATTCTAGGAAAGGAGGAAGGAGTGTTCAGATGAGGTATAGGAAGCAACTTCTAGAGACGGAAAGGTGATTTTTGTCTCCACCCAGCTCAAGAGGCAAGGAAAGAAGGGTGCAATTTGTAGTTTTCAGTCATCTCGAGGGAGGAATTTTAATGTTGTCTGGGTTCTGACTGAAGTAGAACTCTGCAGTGCCCCTCTCACAGGCTCACGTGACCCTCAGCTCTCTGTCCCCAGCTGGTGGCACTGTTTTGAAGGCTGTGGACCTTGAGGAGTCGGGTCCTGGATGGGGAGATCCTTAGAGGCTGTAGCCCGGCCTTGGTTCCCTCGACCTAGTGAAAAGCAGCGGGCGTGGAGTCTCGTACCTCATATACCTAAGACAGATGTGCTCTGCCACCAACAGTCCGCACTTAGACAAACCAATAGCTCTCAGAAACCACAAGGCCAGACCCTTCTCTCTGCCCTTGAATTGATTCAGTCAGGTGCTTGCTTACAGGGATGTAGACACTAACTACAGGGGACTACACTGTCATATAAACATTAGAAATAAGCCTCGGCTTTTCCAAATTTCTTCGAGCCTCCGTGTGTGTAGAACCGTTGATTCCTCCATCTGGACATAATTTATGAGCTGGACTTTGAATACGACGTGGCTGAACATGATGGGTCTGTAAAGTCACCCTTACAAGAATAGACCGGCTGTTGGTTTTTCTCGATGACAATAAAGCGTATGAAGGGGGGGAAATCTCCTTTTAAGTTTTATAATTACAATGTGAAAATTCAGTTCATTTCTTTTATCATAGCAAGTCATTAAAGACTGAAGTAGGCTCCCAGCCTTTGTTCCAGGGACAGTCCCCAGAGCCCGAGTGCTCTGTCATCCAAATGGGCCTGATTACAGCAGGGGACCTCTATCTTCAGATTACTGCTCTCTGTCATTAGCATTGTGTTATCTTGCTCTTCAGACTGATTTTTAATTTTTATGCTTGCAATTAGAAATGATTTACAGGGACTTTCATTGCTCGACCTGTCCTGAGTCATTAAATTCACCTAGGTTGAGTAGCCTGATGTGCACCTGAAATGAACCAAATCACTGACATTATCTTACTGGGCTTTTCAGAGGTTTTAGAAATCAAGGAGGGAGCTCCATTCTCCCTTTCAAGCCCCGGGCTTAATGGGAAAAAATATTTTTAATTGATAAAAGAGCTAATTAGGCAAGGGTAAGAGGTGCACACTAATTGTGCAGTATATCTTATAGAGCAAGTTTGATCATGGTTTGGAGGGTTGGAGGGGGGAGCAGAGAGAACCCAAGTGGAGATGGTTTGCTCGTGGTATCCCTCTTGTAATCAAGTCCTTGGGAAGAACTACATTTGTGTTTATTGAGCACCTACTATGTGCCAGAAACGAACGCTCCCCTAATAGTCTTCTTTCTCCTCTCTGCGGTCTGTGTTGTGTTGCTCTAAAGCCAGGAATGGGGAATTCTTCAGGCTAGCTCTGATGATGAGAGACTAGTGCTGTCTTACTGTAAGGATGAAGGTCATCTTGCCTCCCACGGTCACTCAGGAGGTTGGCTCCTGTTCTCATGCTGCCTTTTGTCTGTTCATTGTGCCTCTTTTGTCTTGCTGGCTTCCTCCTCTTGTTTGTTCCCAGCTCAAGTCTCCACCACAGCCTGTCAACAGTCTCCACTCTTCTCAGCTGGAATTCTCTGCGGGACAGTATTGCTTCTTATTAGTGAGTGGGCTGTCTGCCTTTGAGTCAGGAATCTGTCCCTTGTGGCCAGAAAGGACATGGGTTGTGGGCAGAACAAATAGTGTCAGGGAAATGATTATCTGTTTGGTGCATTTTCAGACAAGTGTGATTGGACCCAGCACAGAAGCTGATGGAGGTCAAGTTGTTTGTTGGAGATCAGCTGCCAGGTGGCAGAGGCAGGAGCGAGGGACAAGGTGTAACTAACTCCATTCTCTTGCTTTCTGCCTGGTGTGCTGATTCTGTAACGTCTTTTGCCTTTTGTTGCACAGATGTGTGAGCTGAGGACATTCAATACTCGGGCTGACTGCTGCTGAATATTATTGGAGACCCTGTGACTGCTGGGGCAGTAGAAATAATACCACTTTCTGTCCAAATCTGGTGATTTTTCTGTGTGTTTAGAGGCATCGAAATTGTACATTTCACGCGCAAATATCAGTGATGAAAGAGGAGACATCTTGTTCCACGTTGAGTTTTGGAAAGAGTCAAAGAACATATGATTCAAAGATCAACTCAATATTTGAAATGCTTTAACACTAGAGCCCATGAGTAGGGACATCAATCTATCTTTACTGCTGAAGGATAGACTTATGCCCAACACACACACACACACACACACACACACACACACACGTTTTTCTTAGTCAGGTTTCTTTGTGTCATCCTGGCTATTCTGAGACTCACTTTGTAGACCAGGCTGGCCTTGAATTCAGAGATCCACCTAACTCTGCCTCCAAAGTGCTGGGATTAAAGACATGTACCATCATGCCTGGCTCTGGGCCTCTTTTTACTGCCTCTGGAAGATGGCAGCCTTGTGTCTGCTTGACTGCTTGGCTGGCGTGATCTCTGTTCCTTCCTCTGGGAGATAGAAGAGCTGGAGCTGTGCGAACTAGAACAGCAGCCTGTTCACTATTTACAGCTCCTTCACACTGTACCCATCCCACGACTGAACTCTCTATCCTCCTTGTTCCGCAGGGTAGATGACAACGACCTTGTCTAGGCCATGGTGTCACATGTACTGCAGACCTAAGAAATGTATGGAAAATCCTACTAATTAAGGAACGATAGGGTTTGTTTCTTAAGCATCCACTTCCTCCTTTTGGTAAAATCACAGCCAGTTATTGGGTATTCAATACCTCTTCTCTTCATGTGAGCCTAACAAGGCTGTCAATTTATTACCAGCCAGGCCCATCAGGTGTTATGCCAGTATGCCTGACCTCCTGATTGTACCAAAGGTGAGCATAAGACTAAAGACAGGCAAATAGGAACGTATATTGAGAAATAGGCAGGCTGGGGCTCTGCTTTCTTGGGGGTAATGTGAAACTACAAAGACCCGAGTGATGTCTGTCGCGGCTCCTGCTTGCTTTACCAGGAAGCTACCAGAGTCAGAGGGCTGGAGAGCCCGAGAGGACTCAGGCAGAGCTAAATGCTGAGGACATTGCCTCAGTCCTTAGAGATCTTGGCACTGCTCTTGAACATCTTCTACAGGAGCCAGCCCCCCCCCCTTCTTCCTCATTTCTCCAGCTCTGTGATTATAGTGTGAAGACAGTTAGGGACCTCACAGCTGACTTGTGTCTTACCGCCCGTTAATCTCCGGAGACGGCTTGGAATGCGTGCTCTGTCTCCATCAAAACCACTTAGTTGACTTATGGATGATCATACTCAATCTGCTCATCGGGACAAATGGCCACTTGTGTGTTTGCTGTCACAGGCCTGACACAGGAAGTCGCCCCTCTCTCCCTGCATGTCCAATTGTCTTCTCTCAGCTCTATCTGTAACCAGTACCTAGGCATGTGCCCCCCTCCAAGACTCCCTCTTCTGCAGACTCACTTGCCCTTACCCTGGTCGGCGACTCTACAGTTTCTCCCATTTTCCAATGACGTTTCATGACCAGCCCCACCATGTCCTTCGGCATCAGATGTGCTGTTTCTAATGAGACAGCCTCGAGGCATGGCCTCTGCAACTGAACAGGCTTCAGTGCGGTTTGGTGCCATCGATAACTAGTGATGTAACCTATGTAACCAAGAAAGCCTTGGTTTTCTCATCTACATAATGGAGATGTCGAGGGCTTCTCTCACCCCACCCCACCCACCCCAAACAAGCCTAGCAGGAGATTCAGATACATTTCGCTTTGACATTTGGCAATGGTTCCCTTTCCTCAAGTCCATTTGCATCTACTATTCTGCATCGAGACCCAGTGCTCCGGAGGGGTGGCGTCCAGGGAAATGTTTTGAACAGCCAGCATCCATGAACATGCGTGCAGTCAATATGGATTTCACTAATAACAAAAGACACTTGGCACACGATCTGCAAATGGTAATGAAACCTACAATCCTGTTTATTGTAAATCCCATACAGCTAATTGGTTCTCGGAGAACATTGTTAGGAATTTGGGCTCATTTCTTCCGTCCTTAGCCAGCCTTCGGCTGCAGCTGACACACGATGCACTTCTGGCATGGAGCGCTGGTTGGCACTTGTGTTTGTGCTAATGAACGAAAACTGTGTTGGGGGCTTTGGAAAGTAAGTTAAGGGCCAGAATGATAGCCCAGTTGGTAAAGTGCTTGCTTCACAAGAGTGAAGACCCGAGCTCCCTCCTCAGAGCCTGTGGGAAAAGAACCAAGTGTGGTGGCGCACCCTGAGGAAGCATAGACTTCCCTACTGGCCGGCCAGCCCTTCTTTAAAAAACTTATTTTATTATATTTTATTTTATTTTATTTTATTTTTTATTTTTTATTTTATTTGTATAAATGTCTTACTTGCATGTATGTCTGTGCATCAGGTGCACTCCTGGTGCCTGCAGAAGCTGAAAGAGGGCATTGGATCCCCTCGGACTAGAGTTCCAGAAAGTTAGGACTTGCAAAATGGGTGCTAGGAATTGAACCTGGGTGCTCAGCAAGAACTGCTAGTGTCTTTAACAACTGACCTGTCTCTCCAGCCCTGGCCTATCTTAATTTTCAAGCCCCAGGCTACTGAGAGGCCTGATAACAACAACAAAGGGTGGAAAGCACCAGAGGAGAGACAGCTGATGTTAGCAGGTTGTCTTCTGGCCTCCACAGGGACCCCTGCACATACACAGATACACACACATATACACACATGATGGGACTACTGGAGGACAAGAGCTTCTATTTAATACCATTCGTGCTACAGACACGATGTGCATCTGGATCTAATCTGCATTTTAAGCACGTTCTTGGGTCTTCAGCTGAGAGATCAACAAACCATGACACGTTAGTCAACTCTGGCCTGGGCCTGTTTTTGTAGGTGAAGTTCATTGGATGTTTGCATGCCTTCTCACGCAGGCAAGTTGTGACAGAGCCACGGAGTCTGCAACATTCACTACCTGGTCCTCTATAGAAGATGCCCGCTGCTTCCGTCTCAGTCGCTATAGAAGTTATCGGATAAAACAAAAGCACTCGTCTGTAATGTTTGATTATCTCAATGCTGGTGTTAGATACCTCCATCACGGCCAAGCTCAAGTACTGACTTGTGATTTGAAGGGCTAGAAAGAGCTTTGCGACATATAACAGTCTCACTGTGCAAGTGTAACAAATCTAAAGCAATGCAGGGTACAGAATTAAAATGTAGTGAATGTGGGGGCTGGAGAGATGGCTCGGTGGTTAAGAGCATTGGCTGCTCCTGCAGAAGCACAGGATACAGACTCAATCACAGTTCAATTCCCAGCACCCTTACTGTAACTGTGGGCGTTTTCATTCATGCCTAAGTTCTGGAAATAACAACTCTGAGACTGAATTATTTCTAAATATGGCTAGACCATAATAAGCTTTGGCCTGTTTCCACTAGTCCATAACTCAATTATCCTGTTTATTCTAGTATAAGAGTGCCACATGGCTGGTCACCTCTTCTCAGTTTCATTGTACTATCTCCATCAGCATTCGGGGTGACTCTCTTCCTGCGCCTACTCAATCCCAGAACCGTCTCTCCCTGCAGGAACTCCCACATCCTATTTCCTGCCTCAGCTCATTGGCCAATCAGCTCTTTATTGACAGGTACTGCTTCCACACAGTACACCAGAGATTCTCTCTGCATTTCCCCCTTTGAGTCCAATAAAAGGCTCTTTTTCTTGAAATAATAAACTATATGCAATAACAAAAATTATGAAAACTGTCAGCTAAGATTACATTCACAATGTCCAGGCCATATGCATTTTTGGCAACCTTGGAGAAAGTATTCTATCTATCCTATCTTGGTGAATTCAGAGTTCTGAATCTAAATTAATTTCTATGATAACTTGCATGAGCAGCCTAAAATATCTTCTTAAACTTAAAAAAATTTTTTTCTTAAGTCCTAAACAACTTAAACTTATATGTTAGACTATAACTATCTAGTTTTCAACCCCTGAAGAGACCAGAGAAGGAATAACTATCACCCTGCTATGTAGCAAGTGCAGGCAAGCAGCTCCCAAAACTATAGAAATGATAGAGAGAGCTGGATGCCTGGACAGTCCCTCCCACGCCCACATTTCCGTGTTATTGGAGCATCATCTCCAGCCTACTGGCACAGAACGCCGACAGGCTTTGTGTGGAGCAGGAAGTGTGAAGGAGCGCTTAACCCTGCCTCGGCAAAGCTTGGCGGCACTCGGTCAGCAGCTGAAGCAAGGACAGCTTCTTGCTCCGTGGCTAGCTTGCCTTTTTTGAAGCAAACTCTGTATGGAGGGTCTTCAATGCTCATTATCTTCTTTGGTGTAGAATTGGGGGTGCTGCCAGAAGCAGGCCTGTCTAACTATCAAAAAAAAAAAAAGCCTTTTAATGATAAAACATCCTTAAATGTCATATTCTGTGCCTCTCGGAGGTTTTTGAAAACTACCAATCTATAGTATATCTGAATAGGCAAGTGGTGTTTGTTTCAGGCTATATTTATTCAACCTATTTATTCTATTTATCTATTCAACTGTTCAACCATGGAAAGATATTTGTGTGATAAACTAGACTAGTATCTAACATGGCCTTAAGTTTGATTGATTATTAACTTAAATTTCTTAACTATCTTACACAGTTTGCAATAGCAGCTTTCAAAGACGAATTGCATAGGTTCCTTAAAAAGGTATGCACAATTGAGTGTGCACAATTCAGTTAAAGATGCTTCTCTGTTCTCTGTTCCAGCAGGTAAAGCATGTTTCTCTTTATAAATTAATTTGGATTGTGCGCTGTAATATACATTTCCATCTATGCTATTTGAAAGATGGCATGGTAAGTCTCGAGGATTATGTGGCCAACACGATTTATTTGCTATGGGAAGCTAAAGCTCTGGCTGGAGGCACAGCTGTGCCCTCCGTCCGGGGGGATCAGCATGTATCTTACCTGGTTTTTTTGTTCTTCTTGCTTACTTTCTTCTTGTCTGCAGTCAAGATCTTCAGGGGTATCCCCCCCCCATCAAAACTTATTTTTATTAATTTTGTAGAATCCATAGTTTTTCTTCTCCGATTGAAATAAGAGCACACTCTTTTCCTCAGAGCAACATGTGTTCTGCCTTCCGTTCTGAGGTCATCACATTTATATTGATCACAACAAAAGTCAGCAGTCATTTCTAAAATCAGTGCTTTCCGGCAGCTATGCTGTCTGTCCCATTGGCATTAAAAAGAGTAAAGCAAAAAAGCATTATTTTAAAAAATCGTTGGGAGATTCCATACCCTCCTTCTGTTCTGTGAGCATTTCCTTTAAAGTCCTGTTAGATCTCTCTACAATTGCTTGACCTTTAAGATTGTAAGATACATCTGTCACATGTTATGTGTCATAACGTCTAAGAAACTGCTGTATTCTACAGGCACCATATGCTGAGATGTTATCAGTGTCAGTCGCAAAGGCATCATCCCAGGAAAGCCGCCGTCTCTAATAAATGTGCATTTCCAGAATCATCCTTTTCAGAACTTAAGGCAGAAGCCCCTTGGAATTCTGAACCTGTATCAGTTGTATGATGAATCAACACATGTGCATATCTAAACATTTAAAACTCTATAAAAAGAAACATATCAGCTTTTGTATAACATTTCTCTAAGGTAGCATCATCATAAAGCAGAATCTGGATTTTTAATATTACATCTCTGCGGCTTGCCATTCAATCCCTCAAGCCTGTGTGGAGTCTTCTCATCTGGAACTAGCTTCTGTTGCTGTTACTGTGGATTCCAGGTCAGATTCTTCTGAAGGTTCTTTATTCTGATTTAAAGAATCCTTCCACCTCTGTTCTGTGGCCTCCAATCTAGCACTTAATTTTTAAGTCTTTTCCTTCTCTAAGTCTGCTTTATTCTAATCTCTCTTTACAAGCATATATAAAATTGTAATCATTACTGGGAAAACAATTATTTGTGTGCTGATAGGCAAAGCAAAATCATATGGAGTCCAGATGCATTGTGTCATTGTGTTTTCCAACTTAACACAGAAAACCTTTTCTTTCTTTCTTTCTTTCTTTCTTTCTTTCTTTCTTTCTTTCTTTCTTTCTTTTCTTCCTTCCTTCCTTCCTTCCTTTCTTTCTTTCTTTCTTTCTTTCTTTCTTTCTTTCTTTCTTTCTTTTTTTCTATATTCTTTGTTTACATTCCAAATGACTTCCCCTTTCCCAGTTCCCCCCTCCCCATAAGCCCTCTTCCCTCTGCCCGTTCTCCAATCAACCCTCTCCCACTCCTCTGTCCTTGCAATCCCCTACAATGCTGCATCAAGCCTTTCCAGGACCAAGGCCTTCTCCTTCCTTCTTCTTGGGAATGATTTGATATGCGGGTTGTGTTTTGGGTATTCAGAGCTTCTGGGCTAATATCCACGTATCAGTGACTGCATTCCATATGTGTTCTTTTGTGAATGGGTTACCTCACTTAGGATGATATTTTCCTGTTCCAACCATTTGCCTAACAATTTCATGAATTCATTGTTTCTAATGACTGAATAGTACTCCATTGTGTATATATACCACATTTTCTGTATCCATTCCTCCACTGAGGAACATTTGGGTTCTTTCCAGCTTCTGGCTATTATAAATAAGGCTGCTATGAACATAGTGGAGCATGTGTCCTTATTGAATGCTGGGGAATCCTCTGGGTATATGCCCAGGAGTGGTATAGCAGGGTCCTCCAGAAGTGTCATGCCCAGTTTTCTGAGGAACCGCCAGACTGATTTTCAGAGTGGTTGTACCAGCTTGCAATCCCACCAGCAGTGGAGGAGTGTTCCTCTTTCTCCACATCCTCGCCAACACCTGCTGTCTCCTGAGTTTTTAATCTTAGCCATTCTGACTGTTGTGAGGTGAAATCTCAGGGTTGTTTTGATTTGCATTTCCCTGATGACTAATGACGTTGAACATTTCTTAAGGTGCTTCTCAGCCATTCAAAATTCTTCAGGTAAAAATCTTTGTTTAGCTCTGTACCCCATTTTTAATAGGGTTATTTGGCTCTCTGGAGTCTAACTTCTTGAGTTCTTTGTATATACTGGATATTGAGATGCCCATGAATATACAAGAATCCTACAGAACTCCAAACAGACTGGACCAGAACAGAAATACCTCCTATCACATAATAATCAAAATCCCAAATGTACTAAACAAAGAATTGACAAATGGGACCTCATAAAATTACAAAGTTTCTGTAAGGCAAAGGACACTGTCAAAAGGACAAATTGGGAAAGGATCTTCACCAACCCTACATCTGAGAGAAAATGTTTCTTTTTAATCTGGAAAGGGCTCTCTTAAGGACTTCATTTTTAAAGTATATATTTCTTCCTATAATTTTTATATCCAGTTTCTTTTCTCTTTTATTGTTCTCAAACTTAATACCTTACCAGTTGGGAAGTTTGGGCTTTTCAGTCACACTGCAGCTCCAGGAGAATATGCAGGCTCCACGTGTCTATGGCGGCTAACTCCGCCCTTTTAGCTCAGAGTAACAGGCTGGTTGCTCTTGGCCCAGTGGGTCCCTTTCTCTGGGAAGTTGTTGGCCTTTCCTGCCTGGACCGGATTGGCCGCTCTCTTTAACGCACTTTTTGACCCTTGGTCTGGAACTATGGGATGCTTGGGAAAGCCACAGCTACTGTGGCCTCTGCTCTTGTCTGAGAAGACCACGGACAGCTCATCCCCTGGCACCTGTGTTAGCGCATGGGCCTCCTCTCACGCTCTTAAAATAATTCCACTTCCCTTCTGTCCAGCTAGGAAACTTCTCTGGAATATATTTGCTTGTGCTTTTTACCAAGGACTTTTCTAAGCTTGGATTCTATGCCCGATGGTGGACACCACTGGTAACTGCAGGATTTTCCACCTGCACCCAAGTTCCTGAAATAACAACTCTGAGACTGAATTATTTCTGAATATAAATATCCAAACCATAAGCTTTGGCTTATTCTCATTAGCTCAAAACTCAATTATCCCATTTATTCTAGTTTATGAGTGCCACATGGCTGGTCACCTCTTCTCAGTTTCATTACACCATCTTCATCAGCATTCGGGGTGACTCTCTTCCTGTGCCTACTCTATCCCAGAAACCTCTCTTCCCTGCAGCAACTCCCACATTCTATTTCCTGCCTCTGCTCATTGGCCAATCAGCTCTTTATTGACAGGTGATGTTTCCACTCAGTACACAAGAGATTCTTTCTGCACCTCCCAGCAGCTTCTAGCTATTTGTAACACCAGTTTCAGGGAATCTAACGACCTCTACTGAGCTCAGTGGGCACCAGGTGTGCATGTGATGCATGTACATACATGTAGGCAGAATACCTAAACACATAAAATAAAGATAAATAAATCTTTCTTAAGTAGTAGAAAAACAGGAATAGTGAGATTTGAGTGTTTAAGACGGCCACTTATTTCATTTTATGTGTCTGTAATTTAGTTTTTAGTAGTCATGTTTAATCACAAGTTGGTAAAAAGTTCTGAAAATATTATAGGTCTTATGAGTTCAGATTTTCCGAGGGGAAATAGGAACCATTTCTCTCCTGCAGGTTGAATAGACAAAGGCACAGCTGTTGATCCAGTTGGAGATGGAATGGCCGCGGGGCGGGGGAGGCCACAGAGAGGCAAAGAGCCAGGGAGGTGAAGAGAAGATCTCTGGAAAGAGAAGTCTACCAGAGGAGCCTCCACCCAGACTGCAAGGCAGCAGAGGGGGGCTCCAGGCGGCCCTTGCTTGAGCTTAGCAACTCTAGGTCTCGGCCCTAGTGTAAGTAAGCCATCCTGGCACTTAGGAGGAAGAGGTTGGAGGATTGTGAGTTTGAGGCCAGCCTGGACAATGTGAAGATTTCTAGGCTGACCTTAGTATATAGTGATACCCTGTCCAGAAAACAACAACAACAACAAGCAGCAAAGCCGAAAGGGCCTCTACATACATCTGCTTTCTAAAGGACCTTCTGACTGATGGGACCCGCTCAGATATGAGCACTTCCTAACCCACAGTGTAATCGGCAAAGAAAGGGCCTCTATCGAGCTGGGTGGGATGCTGGCCACACATACATTCAATGTGCCATTGCATGGCTGTCAAAGCTATGCTGGGTAGAAAAACAACATTGCTTCATCATGGGGTGATTTTGAATCTGAAGCACAATCCCAATAAACTCGATATCCAGTGAAGACACTGGCTTCCAGTGCTAGAGTCTCACTGACGCTGGTGGAGAGTGAAGCCTGCATCTCACTTAGCTTTTTTTTTTTTTTTAACCTAGCTGCTCACCCCTGAATGTGATTAAAAGCAGTGTATGGTTCTTGCATCCGGTTCTTTTATTTTTCTTTTCATGCCCTCTGCCTTACTCCTAGTTTGTGACTTTATTAATCCTGGATGCTCTCACCTGTACACTTGGTTAGGACACTGGGGTGATGTGACTCTGTGGTACATGGTCTCATTCTTCGGCAGGCTAGTCTGAACTTGTTCTCATGGTAAAGGGAGGATCTATGAGGCAAGCAGGTTCATAGGGCCTCTCAGGACCCAGCCTTGGGATTTTTATAGCATTCTTTCCACTATCCCTGTGTTCAAAGTATGTTATAAGACCTGTGATGGCTATTCTTGGTCATCAATTTGACTATACCTGGAACTAACTAAAACTCAAGCTGGGCACACCTGTGGGTAATGTTGTTTTTTTTTTTTTAAAGTACTTAAGGTGCAAAGACCAACTATTAATCAGGATCTTTTGAGGTAGGAAATTTTGTCCTTAATCTGGGCCACACCTTCTGCTGGCATATAAAGGGTTTGGAAGAAGAAAGCTTCCTCCTTGCTTGCCTGCTCTCATTCTTGCTGGTAAGTCCATTCCTCCACTGGCATTAGAACCTACTTCTTCAGGGTTCTAGCATACACTAAAGACCAGCTGAGATACCCAGCTGCATATCCCGTCAGTTGAATACTGACCAACTACTGGATTCTTGGACTTTCCATCAATAGATAGTCATTGCTGGACGAGGCTGGACCACAACCTATAAGCCATTCTAATAGATCATATATACGTGTGTGCGTGTGTGTGTGTGTGTGTGTGTGTGTGTATACATATATATATATATATATATCCTATTAACTCATTCATTATATTCAATATGTATACACATACACATACACATATATATGTATGCACACACGCACACAGACACAAACACATTCTATCAGTTCCATTTCTTTGGAAAACCCTGACTAATACAAGGCCTGCCCAGAGTTAGGGAGATAGAGAATAGGAGATTATGAGACAAGGGGCATGAATGTAAGAGGCCATTAATCATCACCATTAACGAGTGGTCCTCTACACAGTCACCTGATTTTGAACATACGTAACTCCAGACAATCCTCCCATGACCCACATTTTCTCTATTTACCTTCCTCCCTCCATTTCTCCATGCCTCGCTGGCCATTTGGGTCTTTAGGGTCTCTCTCCTTTGAAGTTATAAATTTGACCTCTTTTCCTACCAAGTCTTGCTGAAGATGAATTAGCCAGTGAAGGTCTCTGTTAGAATTTCACATACCCCAGAGGAGTATGCATTTGGAACCTGATTATTCCAGGGGTGTGTGACTTACTGTGTTAATGTTTCCAGGAGCACCCCCTCCTCCTCTGAGTCTTTTCTTTGCTCCTTGGAAATCACAGTCTTCTGGTTTTCCTCCCACTTCCTGGTCCTTACAGTCCCATTCTCCCTGCAGCGCCCATCTTTGCCGACCTGCCTTGGGTTGGCTCTTCCCATCAGCAGACTCAATCTTCATATAGAGAAGTAGAATATGTTTCCTACAGCAAGGGGAGCCCAAAAGCGGGATGTCCTAGGAGCAGGCTTGATGCAGGGCTTGAGGTATGTTATCTATTTGGGAAGGGCACCAGAGGATCAGCCCAGTGGGGTCCCCCGAGCTGGTGTGGAGCACACTTCACTTGTTCCTTAAGAAGCCAAGGAAGCAGTGATAGTTATTCAGTCACCTCTTCCGTCATGGCTGAGGACCATTAGCCTGCTATTTCCAGTTTACACCAGGCTCAATCTGAGAGAAACCCCTCAGATAGTGTCTTAGATAATTCCTTTGGCATAACATAATATCAAGCTGAGAATTTGTAAAGAAATAGAAGTCATTTTTCTCATGATTCTGGTAGCCAAAGTGTCTGAACAATATGGTGTCTGGCATGTGGTGAGCTTCCTCCCACCTTGGCTGCATCACAATGTTGTAGAAAAAAATGGAAAAGGAAATAGTCAAGCAGCAGCGTGCAGAAGAGACCATATGATGAGCCAGGAAACCAGATATGGAAGGAACAGTATTCTCAACAGCTCCGGCTGTTCTCTCGTTGGTTCTCCAAGGTAGCAGCCACCTTAAAGGTTATACACCTGCTGCTAGCTGATCACCTCGTCTTTCCTACCTGTCTTAGTTAGGGTTTTACTGCTGTAATCAGACACCATGACCAATGCAAGTCTTATAAAGCACAACATTTAACTGGGGCTGGCCTACAGGTTCAGAGGTTCAGTCCACTGTCATCAAGGCAGAAGCATGGCAGAATCCAGGCAGGCATGGTGCAGGAGGAGGGTTTTACATCTTTATGCAAAGGAAGCCAGGAACAGACTGGGCATGCGCAGGTATCTAGGAGGAAGATCTCCAAGCCCCTCCCAACAGTGACACAGTTCCTCCAACAAGGCCACACCTTCTAATAGTGCCACTTCCTGGGATGTGGATATACAAACCATCACACTGCCCTAGGCTCTCATACTTGCATTCCTTGGTTCAGGTAGTGTTCCACCAGTAGGTTCAGAGAGGTAGGTAACAGGCCTGACATCATGGAGAGTCCTACTCTTAACTCTGCTGATTGCCTTGGGGTCAGACACATGTCTCAGGCCTGGCCAATAAGAGTCCCACACTGTCTGCTTACAGGCTTCCCAGTCATTTGGACAGCCGGCTCCAGGAGAGCGCTGGGTTATGTGGCTTCTTGTGCCTGGGACCTAGCTCTCACTCTCGGGCATTTAGTGACTTTCTGCTGAATAAATGAACATAAATTATTACTTGACAGTGCTGAATACTGGATATTCAAATAATTCATGTACTGAGTATTTTAAAAATTATTTAATCATCTGAGTGCATTAAAAGTGTTTGCCGAATGTTTTTCTAAAAAAATTACTACTTTCACCATTAACAAGATTTCAGAGCCAACCAGTCCTGCACAGACGAACGTAGTAATCACCTCCAAAAACAGATTTGTGAGACTTAGCCATATTTGTAGAGACGTAGAATAGACTCTGGTCTTTCTTGGTTTTGCCTTGTGCCTTTTTAAGGGAATCCAGCAAGGGGTGTTTGCTAATTACATTAAGTTATTCTTTAATCCTTCTGGTCCTGAGTGGACTCCAGAAATAACAGGGCTGACATCATGGAAAGTCCTGCTGTGCCCGCCGCACGGTCGGGCCCCTTTCTCTCCTCTCTTCACTCAGCCCCTCCAGTGGATCTGAACGGCATTTGAACCTGGCTGCGCAGCTAGGCGGTTCGCTCTGCTCACAAGGTGCCAGCCCCTCAAGCTGCCTTAGCTTTAGACATACTCTCCAGGCCATTCTCCAAGCCCTCCCCACACCCTAGCCCACCTACCCTTCCCTGTGGAGCTTGTGGAAGCCTTTCCTAGCGCCCTCTGGCCTTCCGGCCTTTAAAGGAACAAAGTTATTCAGTCATTTGAAAAGTGTTGTGTCTTTGATTTGCTTTTTCATCGTCTTGAGCTCACGTATGTGAACCAATTTCTTCAAATCTCTCTTCACCCAATTCTTTCTTTTTCCCTCCAAAAATAGTTTATGACTTCACTAATGTGACATGTTCATTTTCAAAAACTAAAAGTTTAGAAAAGGCTAAAGAGAAAAGTTATTTTTTTTTTTTTTTGTCGTCATTAAGCTAGAGTCATCTGGGAAGAGGGAACCACTATTGAGAAAATATCTCTATCAGATTAACTAGTCTGGAGTCAAGTCTTTGGGGGGCTTTTTTCCCTTTCTGATTAATGATTGATGGGGGCTCAGCATACTGTGGGCGGTATCGATCCTAGGCAAGCGACCCTGAGTAGTGTTAAAAAAAAAAAAAAAAAGCAAACTGAGCATGCCACGAGGAACAACCCAGCCAACAGTGCCCTCCGTGGCCTTTGCTTCAGTGTCTGCTTCCAAGTCCTCTCTTGAGTCTCTGCCCTGCTTTCCTTTCGTGGCTTACTATAAACTGTGAGCAGAAGTAAGCCCTTTCCTCCTCGGGCTGCTTTCAGCTACGGTCCATCCTTCATTAAGTAGCGATCCATATATTTGCTAGTCACATCTTAGTCTATTTCACGTTAAAGAAAGCTTTTCTTTAAAATACCTCCATGAACATAGAACCTGCTTAAAGAAAGGCATACTGTGGGAACTTTAAAAAACCAAAAGCAATTCTTATTTGTGTGTGTCTCCGTGTTCACGTGTTGCATACACAGATATGCACTTGCATGTATGCATATGCATGTGTCATTTGCATATGTATGTGTATTGGCATGTTTGTATTTGCGTGAGTATTTGCATGTGTGCATACGTACCACTCGTTGAGGGCAGCAGCCAACAACAGGTGTCCCCTTTAACCACTCCCAATGTATTTTTTAAGACAAGGTCTTTGTCTCAGCCTAGCGCTCACAGATCTGCCTAGACTGACTAGCTGGCCAGCCCCAGGGCTCCTCCTGTCTTAACCATCCCAGTGCTGGGATTACAGATGGATGTCATGGTTCCAGCCTTTTTATGTGGGCGCTTAGGATCTGAATTCAATTTCTCATGCTTGTACAGTAAGCATTTGACTGCTGAGCCATCTCCCCAGTGCCCCCTCACCCCCAAATCTTTCTAAAGGTTCCATCCCTCCTCTGCCTTCTTCAGTTCTGCCCTTTCTAGATAAGAAATCTTCGGAGAGTTTCTGGCACGCAGGAAGATTCTAAACATTTTCGTATTTTAAGTCTTTTCTGCCAGGTGGTGACTTAAAATAGAATTGGAAACTGCTGTACCTTCTGCGCCTGTCTGTGCCTGATTGCCAGGGCAGCACCTTAGCAACCCGCCTGAATGCAAGGGAGGCATAACCCAGACACGCGTGAACGTTTGCGCTCGCTGTTCTCAGTGGGCCCAGGACAATCACCGGAGCCCTGGCCCACTTCCTCTTGAGGACTCCAGCCACTCTCTAATCATAGCTCCAAGATACGGGCTCTGAGGCATCCCCGCGGAGCAGCTCCAGCCAAGGCAGAGCGCTTGATGCTTGCAGTGCCATCGGCACTTTGTGTATAAGATTCTCTGGACCGCACTTGGCTGCTGGAGCCGTACTTCGAGGCAGATTCTGCTGCTCAGCGTCTGAGAAATCAGACCGCCGCTTCAACATGTGCCCTAGCTGATGGCGCTTCCCCGTTCATCGAGCATCATGTCACGGTCTTCCTGTTTTCACCCAAGATGCTTTAATGAATTTGCTTCACTCTTTCAATTTTTGTTTTTTTTGTTTTTAAAGAGAAAGATTGATTCAATTCCTTAATCTTCTGAACACAGATTTGGGTTTTCTTTCTTTCTTTTTTTTCTTTTTCTTTTGCTTGTTATATATTGTGCCTCCAGAGACATGTTGGATTATCTTGTCATTTTGACACTGATTTACCAGAATGAACTTCCTGTGAGAATTCGGTTGCAGAGAAATGGCTCTGCTCTCAGAGCAGATAATTTCCATTATTTTGATTTTCCCCAGTCCAGGACCTTATTGAATGCACAGTAAAAACAGCAGTCTGCAGCCAACTGGGTCTGCACACTTTCCACCCTAAGGCAAACGATTGCTCACTTGTTTGGAGCTAGGCAACTTAGCTTAGAAATATCATTTTTATTTTTTATATTGGTATATTGCCGAGCACCAAGATAAACATAGCTTGGACTAAAGGCTTATTTAGATATTTGCTCAATCTCGCATCTTGCTAGACTTCAGTTTTGAGAAATTTTTCTTGTTACCTCCGAGATCATTTGTCCTGTAAATAGAGCCAAAATATGCTCAAAAGCAACGTGAAACTAATCAAAGAAAAAAACCCAGTGCACTTAAGGTCGTGGTTGCTTAAAATACGAAGCTGTCAGAAAGCATTCCGGTCCATTTTCGTCTTCACCGCCTCCCATCCCTTTTGGAAGCAAAACAGCTTCCATACATTTCAAACAAGTGCATTTATCAGTATGGTCTTTTTTTTTTTTTTTCCTAGCAGTAGAATAATGTTCTGGAAGAACTTGACCATACCAGACAGTGGGATAAGAACCGAGCCGAGCCAAGCAGAACCATGCAGGTCTACCAAGTCCTGCAGATCCCACGGGAGGCTCCCTGAGGACTCAGCCCTGAACGGGCTCCCACTGCCAAACCAGTGTTTAGTTGAGGGAGTGAGTGTAGAGTGTAGGGATGGGCTTCCTGTCGTCTTCCTGCCCTGGCACTCCAGGTGACTGACCATTATCACCAGGTCTCTGTAAATTACAGCAAGTGACATAAACAGCTGAGTTCCTCTGAAAGGTTCAGCAGTGCCATCTGCCTGAGGGCCTCCCACTACCTGACAGGTACAGGTTCTGAAGGCCGTTCTCAGACAAACCAGGGAAGCCATGTAGGCAGGACTTTCTATTGGGAGCTCAGGCGGAACCTAGTTTTGAGTTCACTGAAGGAGATGGGAACTTGGAGAAGAGGGGAGCGAGGGAGAATGATCGCAGCTGCTGGGCCAGGTACAAGTCTGGGCAGTATGGTGCGGTGCGGAGTACTTACCTGTCTCAAAGCAATGAATGCCTCAGGGGTGCTCCTTGGTTTCAAGCAAGAGCAAAAGCTGAGTCATGGGGGTGGGGGTGGGGGTGGGGGGGGGTGGGGGTGGGAGGGGGGTGGGGCCGGAGGGGAGAGAAGTGGTGAGAGTCCCCACTGAAAAGTGTGGAGTAAAGGTACTGGAGCCTTTCTACCTGAGCCTTCGAACCATTTGTCTCCTCATCTGGGCTGTTTCCTTATTTGAATGTGTAGCTCTGGTGGAGAAACTGATTTGCAGTCTCCTGCAGCCTGCAAGGCTTCCTGGAACCCTCCTTGGGGAGGTCCGGCAGGGTGCGCGGGATCTACAGGATTCTGGGGTTCCGCAAGAGATTCTGGTTTGTGTCAGGGTTGAGAGCCGCGGTGCTAGATGATCCATCTCCAGAGGCTCTTTCAACTGAAGCATGCATTCCATCGTCTAAAATTTACCGAGTCAGGCATGAGAATGCATGGAAGATTAGCATTCAGCTCCTGTGACTCATACACTTCCGGTTGCGCGTTACAAGCCAGGAAGTCGTCAACTGCAAATGAGTTTATGAAAAGCCGAGTCTCTGGGTCACCAAGATGTAATTCCTTGCCATGTTTGTTAATCACTTCAACGATTATAGACGGGGTGGGGGGTGGGGGGGGTTGCGGGGGATGGGGGGCTTGAAGGACAGAACCTGCCTAATGCCTGAATCTGTCTGGCGTTGAACAGGCACCTCTTTTCCAGTTCCACGCAGACTAACCGCACGGTATTACTCTCAGCCAACCTCAACCCTCTGTGTTACCTGCCCGAACCGGATTCCATTAAGCACAGAGCCTAGAGTTTCTCCCCAGAAGCATTTGGATATGTAGGCTTGGAGCTCAAAGGACAGGTTTGGCAGAAGATAGGAGCTAAGAGAGGCAGGGAACTTTAGGCAACGATTCGTATAGCTTCTTAGACACTCCAGCCTCCTTAGCACCTGACTCCTCGCTTTTCCTTCCTCACCCACACCAAGCATTCCCATCATCCCCTCCTTCACCAGCTCCTTGCTGAAGCCTGGGAACTATCATTTTAAACACCTTCTCCCTCATTCTGCCACTAGACTTTTGAAAAGCAACAAAACAAAACAAAACAAAACAAAACAAAACAAAACCAAAAAACCTCTTGAATTCGTCAGATTGTTTTCCATCTCCTGTGTGGCCACTCTGGTGAGTCACCAACATCTTTCCCAGGAGGGTAGAGCTGCCTCCTTGCTCTCTCTGCAGGCATTGTTGCCTTCCATGTTTACAACTGCCCCATTCAAAACCATTGATCATTTCATGAAACAACCCCCCATCTTGCCTCTCCCTTGCATGTGCGCACTGCCTTCCCATTGCCCTGGAGACAGGCCAAGCTCATTCCCAAAGCCTGTCCCAGTCTGGCTCCGGCCTCCTCTGCAGTCTGTGTCCCGCGATGGGAACTTCTGCTGGCTCCATAGCCCGTCTCTCTGGCCTCTGATACGCGCCGTTTTCCGCAGAAGGCTTTTCCTTCCCCTGGTTACTTGGATGACTCTGGATCTTTTTAATATCCCATTTTAAGCTGTCACTTCTCTGAAAACTATCCGCGCTTCCCAAGATCAAGTAGGCCTCTGCTCCTACCTGACAGCACCCCTGCACTTAGCCTGGTGTTAAGTGTATCACATTGCACTGGGATTGAGTCTGATCATCTGTTCTGTGTGAGATTTACACGGTGTGTAAAGGGTCTCTCACTCTCCGGCTTGTTCCTCTTCCCCGCCTAGGACATGCTGGGGATGGGATGGGGACACAGTTTGCTGAAGTTGGAAATAGACCGGGAAAGAAGACGTTGAAAATAGAAGGGGGAAACAGGACTTCCTCTGTGACTAAAAGGGAACAAGGGAAGAGTGATAGCCCATAGGGAACTACTGGGTTTTATTTGTAGGGACTTAAGGACTACTTGAGTGGTTTTTTAATAAATTATTTATTTATTTATTTATTTATTTATTTATCTATCATTCCATTCCTTTACATCTCAAATGCTATCCCACTTCCCGGTTATCCCTCCACCAACCCCCCATCCCACATTCCCTCTCCCCACTCCTCTTTGCCTGTATGAGGGTGCTCCCCACCCACCCACACTCTCCCACCCCACCACTCCCACATCACATCCCTCGATGCTGGGGCATCCCCCAGGACCAAGGGCCTCCCTTCCCATTGCTGTCGGGCAAGGCCACCCTCTGCTACATATGTATCTGGAGTTGAGAAAATTGGAAATAGTTTTACTTGAGTTTCAACGGTACCATTAGGTGCCCTTAGGTAGTATATGAACTTTGAGAAAAAGAAAAGCATCAGAAAAGCTCCTCCCTGGGAGCCTGTGGCTCCCACCAATCCTGTCAAACTGGTTTGTGCGGCTTTGAACACAGTGTGTGGTGTTTCAGATGACATGCTCTGATGTCACAGAAACAATCGCAGTGGGAGGGTTATGGCCCCTGGCCCCTGGCCCCTGGTAGGTTGACTCTACACACACACACACACACACACACACACACACACCAGAAATTGTGGAACTATGGGAAGTGTGGTGGTTATGAGAGGAGTTACGGTAATTAACTGAGGGATTATCAAAATCTATTGTACAAATTTATCAAATAATTAAAAAAATATTTTTAAAGTAGTCCATTAACTTGAGATATAGTTTTGTTTTCTGTTTTTGTGTGTGTGTGTGTGTGTGTGTGTGTGTGTGTTTTGTTTGTTTGTTTTTTGGTTAGTTTCACCGTCTAGCATTTTGGAATGGGCTGGGGTGGGAGGGATGTGTGAATTTGCATTGCTAGAGCCCAGAGTTTGGAGCCAAGCCCAACGCTATTGCATGCAAATTCTTCTCTTTATTCCCTATAAAGTCAGACAGGCAAATGCTGCCTTGCAGGGTTGTTTGGAAACTGAAAAGGGGACAATGCAGGGGACACAGGCTTCTCACATC
The DNA here is from genome assembly GCA_964023405.1 of Apodemus agrarius. Taxonomy (NCBI): domain Eukaryota; kingdom Metazoa; phylum Chordata; class Mammalia; order Rodentia; family Muridae; genus Apodemus; species Apodemus agrarius. The sequence continues at coordinate 76,815,752 of OZ030008.1, read as the reverse complement.
CCAGGTGCACAGTAGCTGCTGTGTTTAGATGTTGCGCAGTTCAATTATTTAAGAGCATCTGGGCTGCGCTCACTCGCAAACAGGGAACTCATGAAATATTTCGTTCCGGAAGGGAAGAGATACTGTTTCTCTGCTACCTGCTCCCTCACAGAGAGAGGGAAAGGTGGCCTGGCATAGAAAAGCCAGAGAGGCGATGGAAATGAAGCAGGCATCTGATTTTCAGTGGATCTTGGGGACAGAGCTCAAAGCAAGGTTCTTCTCAGTTAGCTTTTCCCTCTGCAGTGCCATGGGTGTTTGCGCCATCTTGGATTCCTACATTGAAACTTAATCTTCAATATGAGAAACTCTGTCAATGGGGCCCGTGGGAGTTGATTCAGTGATAAGGTCAGAGCCTCAGGAGTACAATTAATGCCCTTATGACCTGGACCTGCGAGAGCGCCTTCACTCTTGCCCAGACACACACCAGTGCTGCTGTCTGAGAAGCTCTAAGGAAACTCTCTCCAGACCCCATCTGTTGTCGTCCTGACCTTTGATGCCCTGGACGTCAGAACTGTATGAAATGAACTTCTGAGTTTATAAGATCCCCCAGTCTATGCTACTTTTGTAACAGAAACCTGAACAGACTATGACATGGCACTCCTGAAGAAGAGACACAGAGGAGGTCAGCCAGAGAAAAGACCAAGAGACCTCACTTAGATCTTTGAGTGCTTTTTAAAATATTCAGTCATTTTAAAACATTTTCTTCTTTCAGAAGTAAATTGTGTTCAGTTGGAAACATTCATACAAGAAAAAAGAAAATGAAAAGCACATTCATTCTTTCAAAGTATTTTTTGTTTGTTTGTTTTGTTTTTTTCTGGGAAAGCCGGGATATACACTGCATTCTAATGTAACAAATGAGCTCACCCAGGGTGATATAGAACAACTGTTCTGTAAGGGCCTTTCCCATTGGATAGCTTTCTGTGTGGGAAAATAGAAAGTATCCAGTGTCTCCCTGGGTGACATTGGTGGGCAACAGGGGTAACTGCGTACAACAAGCCCCTCACTCAGCCCTCTTTGAGACTCAGAGTTGGGTTTTATTGCTCCATTTCCAATGAACAATTTTAGAGTGAATCTTTTACACAGCCCACCACTGTTCTTTACAGAGTCCTCACATTCAGTCTTTGCAAGAAAAGGCAGTAGGAAAATATTCAAATCACAAAAGCAATGGGTCTCCAGTGGGAGGAGGCAGGGGCTGGTACTCCGCAGCTCTTCCTTCCCATTCTATTTGACTTTGAAGGTTTGTTTTGTTTTGCTTTGCTTTGCTTTGTTTTCTGAGAATTTTGTCCAAGGAGTTTTGGTCATGTTCATTCTTCCTCCTGGCCAACCCCCTGGCCAGATTTGTCTGCTCCCCCCTCCCTACCCATCTGGGTGACACCCCACCTTTAAATAGGTCAGTCTGTGCTGCTCAGATAGCTTGGGTGTGTGGTCTTCTACTGGAACATGGTCTGTTTATTAGGGGATACGTTCTTAGAGAAAGCTGACTTCATTTCTCAGCAGCCAACAACTGCCAATGCCCTCTTTGTCCTCCAGGCTTGGATTTGGTCGTCTAAAGTCTATGCCAAGGGTCACTCCATTTCTAGTCAACAAGCAAAAAATGAGTGAGAGGTAGCTCACGTTTTGTTTGTTTGTTTTTGGTTTTTTTTGGTTTTTTCGAGACAGGGTTTCTCTGTATAGCCCTGGCTGTCCTGGAACTCACTCTGTAGACGAGGCTGGCCTCGAACTCAGAAATCCGCCTGCCTCTGCCTCCCAAGTACTGGGATTAAAGGTGTGCACTACCACCACCCGGCCAGCAGCTCTCGTTCTTAAAGGGATCTAAGTGTGGAGGCAGAGCTAACAGACACAGTAACTTCTTATAATGAGTTTTCTTTTAAATTTAGCACAGAATTACCTAACTCTTGATGGAAAGAAAAACAGATGCAACGGTTAATTTTGATTGTAAAACTGGCTCAATCTAGAATCATCTGGAAACACAGTCTCAAGGAGGAATTGTCTACATCAGTTTGGTCTATGGGCAGGTCTGTGTGTGTGTGTGTGTGTGTGTGTGTGTGTGTGTCTGTGTGTGTGTGTGTGTGTGGGGTGATGTAGGAGGACCCAGTCCACTGTGGGTGGCACCACTCCCTGGGCATGGGATGAAGAACTGTGTAAATATAGAGATGAACTCTGGCAAGCATGCACGCCTTCATTCCAAGGCACGCCCCCCCCCACACACACACAAGCACAGACCTGCCCATAGACCAAACTGATGTAGACAATCCCTCACTGAGACAGTCTTTCCAGATGATTCTAGATTTATCCAGTTTTACAGTCAAAATTAACCATCGCACCTGTTTTTCTTTCCATCAAGAGTTAGGTATGCTCTTGACTTTGGATGTGACAATTTTAAGATCCTGGAAGACTTCCTTGCAGAGGTGGACTCTAACATGGAATTATGAGCTAAATCAAACCTTTGTTTGTTTGTTTGTTTGTTTGTTTGTTTTTGGTCAGATTATGTTATCACAACTAGACAAGTTGACAGAATTATCTTAAAGCTGACTATGTTAGACCATTATGGCTAGGAACTATGGTATAATAAATGATAAACATTCATCTTTTTAGAAAAAGAGGTTTTATCTATGATATACTTATATGGGGATATGTGCACATGAATGCAGTGACCATGGAGACCAGAATTGGGTATCAAACACCCTGGAGCTGGAGTAACAAACAGTTGTCAGCCACCTGACATGGGAGCTGGGAACAACACGTGGATCCCCTGGAAGGACAGAATGTGCTTCTTAACCTCTGAGCCGAGTCTCCAGCCATAAACGTTGGCCTTTTAATGCTCATAATCAGACTAGGAAGACTGTGGTCATTATATTGTAAAAACTGAGATAAGGGGAAGTTAAATAACTTGTCCAAAAGAACTCAGTTAGGAAGAGATGGGACTGGGGTTGCCGAGCCACTGAACGCACAGCCTTTGGGTTAGAAGATGGTGTCAGCGTTGCGGTGACCTAGAGTAAACCCTGTGATTTCACTTTCTAGGTACTGTGGCCTGGAAACCAGCTTGCTGACATCCCCCCTGGTGGGGTTCATGGTGACCAATCAGTGCAAGTACCATACACCCATCAGCTTCCCTCAGATCCCACTGGCTGCCCTGGCTGTGGAGAAAGTGGGTCGCTCCAGTGTGTGTTACCGACTGGCTCTGTTTCCTCCTAAGCCCACCAAGGAGCTGCCTTCAGTAAATCACCATGATCTCATTGATGGTTTTTTCTTAGGCCATCCTAAATTAGCACAGTTTGACACTCTAGCATGTACCACAGGGTCTTCAGTCCATGTCTTTGTGAATCCAGCCACTAGCAAACCAGAGAGCCTTCCAGAAGACTTCAGGAACAGTCTCCAGAAGCTGATGAGTCTAGCATAGTGTGGATTGTCTAATGTTATCCGTGGAAATCGTGTCATGAAATAAAGTTTTGGATGCTCTCTGTTCATTTCCCTTTTAACTCCTTAGCATATAATTTTTGCCTTTAAAATGGTTGTCAATGCCTTAAATGTCTTTATAGCAGTTATCCGATCTCTTTGGAACAGGCCTGTAGCCAAGTACTTTACACAGTTTAACACAACTATCCGTCGAGGGAGGCACCATTCTAACCCTTTTCAAGAAGTGCGCTGTGAGGTTTGCAGACAGAAGCCGTTTGCCTCTGAGACTACCATACTCCAAACTCATTCTTTTTTCTTTTCTTTTCTTTTCTTTTCTTTTTTTTTTTTTTTTTTTTTTTTTTTTGGTTTTTCAAGACAGGGTTTCTCTGTGTAGCCCTGGCTGTCCTGGAACTCACTCTGTAGACCAGGCTGGCCTCAAACTCAGAACTCCACCTGCCTCTGCCTCCCAAGTGCTGGGATTAAAGGCATGCGCCACCATGCCCCTAAACTCATTCTTAATCTCTGCACTATTGTCCTCTCTGCCATGCAGGCCCAACCCTGAGCAAACCCAGGGCCATTTTCACATAGCGGCCACACCCTGCCTAGCTTCTCCACATCCATTGAAATTCTTTACTTCTTTGCCAATATCTTATCAGCAGGTTACCTCTTTCCCATGGTTTGGGTTCATTGATCTAATTTGACTCATCTCTTTAGCTTCTCTCAGTAAACAGATCCCTGATTTGTTTTTGTCTGTCAGTGTGAACTTATGGTAGTAGAAAAAAAATCACCTTTAATCTTCCTATATTTAAAACAAAATGTCAAACCTTTGATGCTTCTCTGCCCCATCCGTAGCCTGGATCCATCACCTATGTCCTGGGTGGAAGTCAACGAGTACCTGAATAAAATTAGTCTCTGATGCTACGTGAAGAGCGTGCTGAGGGGTGACAGTAATGAAGGCCGCGTGCTGACCGCACCTAACGCTGGGGAGTGGTCTAAGCGCTGATGCTGCTATTGCTGTTTTCCAGATGAAAAGGGCGTGCCTCTGAAGATGGTGGTGGGCAACAGCGGGGAGGGCTCTAATATCAGATCTGCCTATGCCTCAACCTGACAGAAAAAAAAACCTCCAGGCTTAGTCTCTGGGCCTGTGTCCACATCTGGAAAAGGAGGTCTCTAATGACCTTTCTCAGATGGATTCTTTGAATGCTTTTCAAGCAAACAGAGACTCTTAGTTAGTTGTGGAATTCGATGACAAATAGGACAAACCCCTGCCACCTATTCTAGCTCTGGAATACCCTTGCCATGCACTGTATGCACAAAGGCCACATGCTATCCTTTGTCATCAAGGCTATTCTGTTATGCCTAGATAAAGGCTAAGGTTTTAAAACACTTCTATAGTAAGCCCCAAACTTGGGAAACTATTTTCCAGCAAACTTGGGTGTGCAGGCATTGACCTGCCCGACTTCTGGCTCTGGGCCTGCTCCAGTGGGCCCCTGGAGGCCTTGCCTCATTCCCAGAGGCTCTCCCCTCTCACTGTCTCTTCATGCTGCACAGCCACCTGCTGGGTGGGCATTCTTTGTTTTTACTCCACTGAATAACCAGGTAAGACTAAAGAGAAAGGTGACTTGCAGAGTCCATGGAGCTTTTGGCTGGTAGAACTAAAACTTGAGTCCATGTAGGACTAGGACTTTGGACCCATCTTTTCTTTCTCTTTAAATGTGTGTGTGTGTGTGTGTGTGTGTGTGTGTGTGTGTGTGTGTGTGTGTTTGTGTGTGTGTGTGTGTGTGTGTGTGTGTGTGTGATGTGTATGCATGGGAAATGTGTGCTTGTTCTTGTGCGGGTTTGCATTTAAGTACATGCATCCTCGGGAATGTCATCTACCTCCTTTGAGACAGGGTCTCTCATTAGAAGAGTCTGCGTGGCCAGTGGGGCTTGGGGATCCACCTGTCTCTGCCTCTCAGAGCTGGGGTTACAAAATGTGGTGTTTGAATGATATGAGCCTCTGTAGGCTCATATATTTGAAGGTTTAGTCACCAGGAAGTGGAACTGTTTGAGACAAATGAGGAGATGTACCAGCAGGAGTGTGCTCTGAGGTTTACAACACCAGGCCCAGTGTCTCTCTCTGCCTGTTTGCCTGGGGACCCAGATGTAAAGCTCTCAGCCAATTCTCCTTCCTGCTGCTCTGCTCCCCATCACGGGGATCACGGACTAATCCTCTGCTCTTAGTCATTCTGTTGCATTAAGTCTGACTTAAGAGCCTCTCAATGAAGGACACTACAGTCTCCATATTGTTTAAAACTTGGTGGCAGAGCATGGCTCAGCCTGGACCACTGTGACGAGATACAGAGTTAGTGTGACAGAAAGATGGGTCCAGGTCTGGGGAGATAACTGTAAACAAGCCCCCGTCTGAATGTTTTCTTCTGTACGTTGCCTTGGTGATAGTGTCTCCACAGCAATAGAGCAGTAACTAAGGTACAGGCCCCCATCCTCCGCCCAGCTTTTAAGGGTTTGAATCGGGTCCTTGTGCTTATGAGCCACTTTACTGACTGAGCCGTCTTCCCAGCCCTGGGCCCATCTTTCTGTCAGAATAACTCATCACAATAGACATCGATCTGGACCATTTATAAGGAATTCTCACTGTTCTGGAGGCTGAGAGGTCCAAGATGGAGGCACTGCAGCTATGGCGTCTCTCAAGAGCTGCCTTCTGCTTCCACAGTGGTGTCTTGTGTGTGTCCTTCCAGCCGGGGAGAGTTGATGGTCAAAGGGGGCTGCTTGGTTCCCTTTTGTCTTGTACATGTGGGTCTGGATCCACAAAGAGCCCAGCTGCTAATGCCATCATCCTGGGACCTCAGTTTCAGTATATGAATTTTAGGGGACACATACACACCCCAGGAGCACGGGAGGAGATCCCATTGGCTAACTGGAAACGAGAGGTGTGGGCATCTGCCATTCTGACCACCTTTTGGAAGATGTGCTTTGGAAGTGTTCTGAGGTCACTGGGGACATGGATGCTGGGTCCTAAGGAGACCTGGAAGGTGGCAGCACTGACTCTAAGACAGCGAAACCCCTTTGGCCCACGGACCCCTCCAGTCTGTGGAGAAGCACAGCAGAGCAAGGGTGGAGTGGATCTGTCTAAACCCCACAGCGTGTAGAAAAAGTGGCTCAGGATTTGGGGAGATCCTGGCAACAAGGGTCCCAATCTGGGCTCCTACAGAGTCACCTTTTTAATGAGCTCTGTGGCCTGAGTCACTACATCCCTTTGTAATTCCCTGATTTGAAATGGGGACACGAGTGCAGTGCTGACCACAGTCCCTGCTCACCAAGATTTTGGTGGCAGGATTGTCCTTCCCTGGTACCTGTTAGATAGCTATCAGCGTTTCCCCCGGAACAACTAAAATGATGTGTGTGTCCACACGCCTTAAGGTAGAAAAATACACAATTGTTACATTTCTCTCTCACGCGTCTAGTGAATCACACATCATTTTCTATTTTATGTGAGAAAAATGACAACGGTAAGTAAGAAGCCAGGGATGACGGGATGCATTTGGCCTGGATTGTCCCCTGGAACTCACCAGATTGGAGAGTCAGGCTAATTCCTTCAGAAATAGCCTCCAGATTAGAGCTGGAGTATGCTGACACAGTCTTTCCAGTAGGGGCCAAAGCCAAGAACATCACACCACTCGGTGGATTTCAGTGGGCAATTCTAGCACTATAAACACATTGTAAGACTGCAGAGAGAGCCAAGTCTCAATTGCATGTTCTTGGAGGAAGCTAGGATATCATTACGAAGGTGACTAAATAAACCCAGAGCCTTAAAAAGAAATCGCTAGCTGTGCACTGCTTCGTGAGATGTGGTAGCTCGTGAGAGCTTGCAGCTCTTGTTACTGGGCTCTTCTACACAGGTGTGACTCCTGAGCTTGCTAACAAGGGAGCAAATGCGGTAATCTAGGCAGGTAAAGAAAGTCCTCAGACAGTGCAGCTTTTCTAAGCGCCTTTTGTTACACTCGAATTCATCTGCAAACCTACAGTAAGAGCCGAGGTACAAAATGTGTGTTCATGTTCTGCTTGGACAGAATATGGCTCCTAGCAATTAATGCTTTCAGTCACATTAAGCATTAAATAATGCCTTGTGACATTACAGTATTGCCCATTACAAATCAATTTTGTAGTGTTTGTTCATAATAAGACTTGAAATGTTACCTAGAAACAAAATATGTTTTCCTCGAAACAGTCAGACCTTATTAGAAATCCAGGGTTTTACAAATCACCATGTTAACAGTCATGTCCCCTGGCGAAGGTTTTCTTTCTTTAAATAGTGTTAAACTCAGCCTCAAACACTCAAGTCTCTGAGTATTAGTCTTCGTATGTGCACTGGCTTGAAAGGAAAAACTTAATGCTCCAAATGCACTCAGTGTCCTACAAGGTACAATCTAATATATCAACCAGGATTCCTTCTGCAGGGAAAAATAATGAGTACCTTGCAAAACTGTTATAACTATATAAGGTTACACAATGTTACTTTGTCATTTTGTTAAAGTTGGGGTTTCTAATCCTTGTAAAAGGAAGAAAAGGCAACCAATCATTGGTCATAATGATACATAGCACTTGGGGAGACTGAGGTAGGCAGATCACAAATTGAACTCAGGGTCATTCTAGGAAGGACAGAGAGACATGGTTTTAAAGAGAAGGGAGGAGAGGAGAAGGCTGAGCTCCCAGTGGGCAGTACCATCCCTGAGCTATGGCCCCGGGGCACTGTAAGAGCGGGCTGAGCAAGCTGGAAGGAGCAAGCAGGGGGCCAGCACTCCTCCATCTCGACCTCTGTGTCAGCTCCTACCTCCCAGTTCCCATCTGGAGCTCCTGTCCTGACTTCCTCAGCAATCGATTGTGATCTGAAAGTGTAAAATGAAATAAACCCTTTCCTCTCCAAACTGCTTTTGGTTCCAGTGTTTTTATCATAGCAATAGAAGCCCTGAGACAGAAGAGAAGGAAAGAGAGACAGAAAGAGAGAGACAGGCAGAGAAAAAGAGAGAGAGAGGCAGAGACAGGGAGGGAGAGAGAGAGAGAGAGAGAGAGAGAGAGAGAGAGAGAGAGAGAGAGAGAGAGAATGAACAAGAGAGAGGAGGAGGAAAGGTTAGGAAGTGAGACAACAGGAGCCTGTTTCCTGCTCAGAGGAGTTAAGATACTTCCATGAAATCATATATCAATGAGGAGCAAAGATACAGAGAGAACACATGAGACTCTGAGACTTAGCTCAGTCCAACTCAATATTAAGTCACGGAGGGGTTTGGCACCTAGATTTGAATCTGGGCCCTGATGATGCCTGGTGTGCAGACTCCATGTCCTCAGAAGCAGATGGGACAGGCCACTGTCCTCAATGTGCTTCATGTTTTGGGCTCGGAGGGTAGGGTCTGGCTGAGCAAACTCCGTGATAGCAAATGGTAAAGCGGGTACCCTACTCCCCAGAGGCATACTTACCCCTCGACTCTTACATGTGTACATGACCTGATTTGGAAGACTCTCAAGACGACCTAAAGGGAAGTGTCCTTGTAAACGGTATATCACTGAGAAAGATGACCAGGAAAGAGAGGAAGTCATTTGGAAGACAGAGACCGTGATACAACAGAGCTACAAGCTCCAGAACTCAAGTCACTGAGGCCGGAAGAAATGGAGTCTGTCCAGGAAGGACATCCGGAAGGCTCTGTGTGTGCACATGTGCATGCATGAGCAAACATGGAGGCCACAGGACCGCCTCTGCGGCCATTCCTGAGGCGCCATGCACCCTATGCTCCGAGACAGGTTCTCCTGCTTGCCTGGAACTAAGTCGGCTAGGCTGTCTGCAGGCAAGACCAGGGATCGTCTTCCTAACACTGGGATGAAGAGCATATGTCAGCCTACGCTTCAAAAAAATAAAAACAAAACGTCTTGGGACGAACTCAGGTGCAAGCACTATCAACTGAGTCAACTCCCGACTTGCCTGTTCACACTTTCATCTCAAATCGTGAACATTTTGTAAGTTTCTGTCCCAGCTAACTGCCTCTGCGGTGGTAGTCTAGACTACACGAAACAAATATGCGCTGTAATGCAAACCACGTCATAAAACAGCAGAACACGACAGGGACCTGGTGAGTGGGAACCATGCACGGCCCCTGAGGATGTGGGGGAAATGAGCGCCCTCAATCTGAGAGGGCAGCAGGTGCAAAGGCCAGGACTGGGAAGGACCCTGGTATCCTAAGTTGTTATCTTCAGTTAAATAGCCTCCATCTTCATGAGGTCAGCCATGTCTACTTGAGAGTTAGTGAGGATTCCTGGGAGGAGGTGATGAGGATGGCGGGCCCTCACCCGAGTCTCCAGCTGCTTTCCCCAGTCATTTGTAAACAATTCTGCCCTAATTGGAAGTGTGGCTTAGGACTTTTAATTGCCTCAGTGAACCACCATGACCACAGAGCAAGTTGGGGAGAAAGGGTTTAATTGCCTTACATTTTAATATTGCTGTTCATTATTGAGGAAAGTTAGTACAAGAATTCAAACACGGCAGGATCCTAGAGGCAGAGGCTGGAAACAGAAACCATGGAGGGGTGTTGCTTACAGGCTTGCTCCCCACGCCTTGTCCAGCCTGTGTACTCACCAGGACCACCAGGGTTGGCCCCACCCACAATGGGCCGGGCCCTCCCCCCCTGATCACTAATTGAGAAAATGTCTTACAGCTGGATCTCATGGAGGCATTTCCTGAACTGAGGTCTCTGATGACTCCAGCTTGTGGCAAGTTGACACACAGATCCAGGCTGTACAGTGTGTGGCCTCGGGGGCTTGGTCTCTGGATGTGAGGAAGCCTCACAGTTGGTCCACTTGGGGTAAAGTCTTCGCTGCATGGCTGCTTTGGGATCAACCATGTTCTTGTCAGTACCTGTCACCCACGCTCTGTACACAAGCCCAGGAAGCTCTCTACTTCCCCAGTATGACGTCAGTGGCACTGGACTTTGGTTTCTCATTAGGACATTGTCATCTCACCCAGGGAGTGAATCTTAGCAACAAAGTCAGGGAGGGTGGAGGATGAATGAGGTAAAGGGTGGGAAAAGGTGGAGAAAAAAGAAGAGTAGAGAGGCAGGTCCTGGGAGGGAAGCAGGGCGGGGTCTAGGGAGGGAAGCGGGGTGGGGTCCTGTTAGGCAGGCTCCACCTGCAATGCTCTAAGATCTGGATTTTCCAGTTAAATGTCTCAGTGCACATTCTACCGTGAAAGTGACATTGAGTTCCCTAACTGCAGAGAACACAAAGTCCAGAGGGATGAAATCAGCAACTAGATATATTCTGAACTTGCTAGTAATTACTGAGTCCATTCCGATCCGGACCACGGGTTCTTTTTATCGTTTAGTTCCAGAGGAACAAAGAAACAACACTTTCTAAGAAATCAAACACCACAAGACACATGGGAAGATCATCAAAGACAACCTTTATTCCACTCTCCTCCCACTTACAGTGTGGAATTTCACCTGTGACTGTTCCTCCAGCCAGTCTGGTCAATGGCCGAGATGATCACCTTGCCCTGTTTCCTTGGCATAAGCCATGCTAGCATGCTAGCTCAATGGTTCAGCACTCAGCAAATAATAAGTCCACTACGTCTGGGTCCCTAGCCTCACAGCCAGGGAGGGACTGTATTTCTATTCTCTATTTAAAAAAAGCAGACCCACCTCATTAACATGTAAAAAAAATGTCTCAAGTATATTAAAGTGTTGACCATGGTCATACAGTTTTTCAAATACCTGGCATTCATCTTTTTCCTATCCCTATAATTCCTTTTTTGTTCACATTATCTTTTTTTGATTGCTTCTTAGTATTAAAAACAAGACAAAACAAAAACCCAAAGCTGTGGGTTTATTGTGCACATTTGCAGGTCCATACAGGAAAACACACAAAAGTTTATATTCCATTTACAATAACAGCTCCAAGTATGAAGAATTTGAAATACCACTCCTGCTCTAAGGTTAGCTGACCTAGGACAACACAAACTGACTCCTTCAAGCCTGTACCTTCACCACCATTTACCAGTGGTAACTAAAAAAACCCAAAATGTAATAGTTCAAATACAAACTGACTCCTTCAAGCCTGTACCTTCACCACCATTTACCAGTGGTAACTAAAAAAACCCAAAATGTAATAGTTCAAATACATAGCGTTTACTCTGTACAGTGTCACCCACCCACCCACCTTGAGTTACAGAACCCTTTCATGATATCTTCCCCATTAATTAATTGAGTCGGGGAGAAGAGTCTAGAAAATCATGCTGTAGCAATGTATCCCCTCAGAGAACTGCAATTTGCCAAGAGTTTAGTGTGCTTCAGGGGGAAGTCCTACTGGAATAAATAGTGATGGTTATTTTCCAGTAAATATGGAGTGAAAAATAATTTTTACCCCAATCTGAGGTATAATCTCACTGTTTAGGGACACAACTGCTATACACATGACAAACTATAGCAATCACCCAGAACACCTGCGGAAAGCCTGTGACAGTTGGCCACATCAGAACGAGTGTCTTTCAAAGCTCATCATGATTTTTGGTAAGATCTTCCCCGTAATTGGTAGCTTGGCTTCCCACAAACATGTTCCAGTTGTCCAGAATTTCCTCCTTGGTTAGCATCTCATCCTGAGGAAAAACAAAAGAGCTGTCAGGGTGGCTGGGAGCCCCTGCACTCAGCCCTGGGAGCCCCTGCGCTCAGCACTCTGCTCAGCCCATCTCACTGATCTGGGGTTTCAAACTCTACATCTAAATGTCCAGAAGGGCTCCTTTCTCATCTCCCGTGACTACAGTGCAAACCTCCAAACTGGAATGAAATCCAGCTGTCTGCAGAAGCTGCGCTGGAGTGCCTCGGGTAGGTCCTGGGAGATAAGACTTTACAAGCAATGTCGGTGTTCTCAAAACAGGCCAGAAAGACAACCCCCCTCCCTTTCATGGTCTCACTGGGTAACATGTAAGTCTGCAGAGCTCAGTGTCTGGGGGCAATTAAAGCCAGATGAGGCAGGAATTTTTTTTTCAATCTTACTTATTTCCTCATTTGAATTCTAACAAATTATTATTACTATAGTACTGGGGACTGAACCCAAAGCCTGACTCATGATAACCAAGTACTTTATGACTGAGTTACAAACACCCCCCAGCCTGTTTTCTCAGATTCCCATCAGTGGATATGGAAATGCTGGAAGTCATTCAGCCCCCCCCCCTCCAAACACACAAGCAGAACCCCAGGAACCTGCTTGAGGTGTTTGACCTCCAAAGGGATGGGCTTCCTATGTCAGACATGTCTTATAAATACTTGATGACCAGATGGAACAAACTTAGCTCAGGTCTTACCGGGTTAATTTCTTACATCTATGACCTGACTATATCAAAGATGTTTTAGTCCTGGGGGTGTGCTAGTAATCTTAGTCTATGGTCCATGACGGGCTATGCAGGAAAGATGGAGCCTTGCTCTTTACAGCCGTCTCTACTGGAAATTACGAGAAGTAAACAGGTAATGGCCAAAAGGAGCTGATGGTGTCTCTAACAAGGCGGACAAACCCAATCTTGAACAATCTATTTCTCGTTGATCAATGGCTCTGAACATGGACGCTACCTTGTTTTTGTCTGACTCGTACACCAGATGTCGGGCCTCGGCCTGCGCGTGGTCGTAGTCCTGGGGGAGGATCCAGTGGCGGATCTCATCCTTGTCCAGCTTCCCATCCTTGTTCAGATCTCGGAAGTCATTGAACTGCTCCCGTTCGGACAGAACCCAGTCTGGCTCGGGGCCATTGTCCTCGTGGGAAAACATGTCGGCTAGAAAGCAAAGCTGTTCTCAGTTACAGAAGACAACCAGGAAGGGAAAAACCAAAAGAGCTTGACCCTTGGCGTTTTTTTGCAAGGGTGACAGCCCACGGAGAGAGCAAGGTTGCACTGGTGCAGAGCCGAGAGATGGCCTCTGATGTTGGGCCTAACTGGAGTCTACGGCCTAATGGAAAGACCCGAGCCCGGCCCGGTGTGTTTCTTTTGGGCCATCAGCCCCAGACAGAGCCGGCTGAACTGGGTTCTCTCCTCTGGCCCCGACCTGCCGGCAAAGAGCCGACACCTTGACAGGACTTGGTTAGAAGCCAGCAGATAAGCCTCCGTCTCTTTAGTTCAGTGTGTAAGCCCAAAGCTTGTGCAATGGAGATAATAATTGGTAAATCACATTTTTCAAGGCCAGATCACGGGAGGGCCTCTCCTTCATCTGGCACCAGAGACCTGACCCTAAGTGAACACTTTCCACGGCCCGACTCCTCAGGAAGTGTCCCATCACATCTTCTTTTCAGGGCTCACAACCATCTGTAATGAGATCTGATGCCCTCTTCTGGTGTGTCTGAAGATAGCTACAGTGTACTCACATAACAATAAATGAGAGAGAGAGAGAGAGAGAGAGAGAGAGAGAGAGAGAGAGAGAGAGAGCCTAAAACCAAACCAACCAACCAAGCAAACAACAAACTCATGGCTGATATTTGTGTGTTGTGTGTGTATGTTTGTGTGTTCATGTTCCCATGTGTGGGTGTACCAAAGGTTTCTTCATCCATTATTGACTTCACCTTGTATTTTGAAACATGGTCTTTCTTAATGCACCTGAAGTTCACTGACCAGACTGAGGACTGGACATCAAGCCCAAGTCCTGCTGTCTCTGCTGGGAGAGCGCTGGGATTCCAGGTGTGTGCCAACTCCAGACTTCTTGGAGATCTGAACTCGGGTCCTTTTGTGTGTACGGCAAGCGCTCTACTAACTGAATAAATGCCCACTCCTCTGACTATCATATGAGCGTGTATGAACTTCCGTCAACCCCGCAGGAATGGGTGCTGCTCATCCTCTTATAGATTAGAAGCCAGGGCTTAGAACAATTACAGGGCTCTCTCAGGGTCACACAGTCAGCGGTGGGAAAGCCAGGGCTCTGAATCCCAGAGCCTTTCCAGTGGGCCAGACTAGCAGCTCACTTAGCTTGCCTAAAGTGGGAACACCCTAGAAATCAGGTCCCTTGCCTGACAAGTTCACCCCTACCGTCTTTCTCACTGTTAGCTGCTGGAATCTGATTACCAAACCTAACACTCTTCTCCCCTTTATGCACAGTCCACAAAATGAAATGGTTCTTGTAGTCAAAGCCACTCAGAATTGTGCCTTTGCCAGACGCCATCTCAATGCGGAGTTCAGGAGGAGTGACAGGAGCGGACACTGCTAATCAAAAGTGCCCGTGGCTTGTTTTCATCAGGGAGCCTTTCTCTCTAATTCAGTCACCGCTGACATGGTGACAGGTCTGAGGATCTGAACATCCCCCTCCCTTAATGTGCCTCTCAAGAGGAAGGCTTACACTGAGGAGGCCAGTATGCATATATGTACATCCATATTGTACAAGGCCAGAGTCACCTTAATTACTGAGGCAAAGGGCTATGTGGCTATGACCTGTGACAGATAGGGCAGTGTTCAGCACTAGAACCGTTTGACTTTCCACAACCAGCAGAAGCTGTGGTCATCGTTACCAGAGTGTGCTTGTCTCTTATGCATGGAAACAAAAATCATACAACAACCCAGATAAGGAGACACCTGGGTTGAGTATTACATTTACAGGTAAGTAAATGCATCTACTTAAACACACACACACACACAAAGTTCCCTGTCTCTTTCCATAAGTCAATACCCAATGGAGTGATTCTCCCCCCTTACCCTGCTTTAACCTGAGACAGGAAAAGGAGGGCTTTTACGAGCAGCCTGAGCTTGGAGCCGTAAGCTACTGCTGTGGGGTCATTTGGTGGGAATCATATGGAAATGTCCTTTTTGTGTGCTGCAGATCTTTGAGTCTGGGGGCTACTGTAGATCTGAGTTTCAGTCAGGTGATCCTGTTTCTCAGTAAGAAAATGTCAACTATGGTTCTTCCAGCCAAAAGACAGACCACCAGAGGACGAGTGGCTCTAACGAGGACAGGGGTGCGGTGAAGGTGGTTCACGCCCTGCCTAGAGCTCTGGCGGGTGATCAGTCTCATCAGTCATAGTCTCACCCACCCATGCTCAGGGCCTCAGCTAGCTGACCTGTGCCTAATTTGAATCTTCTCCTTGGTGATATCCTTCACCCAGGGGGTGGCACTATTAGGAAGTATGGCCTTGTTGGAGTAGGTGTGGCCTCGTTGGAGTAGGTGTGGCCTTGTTGGAGTAGGAGTGTCATGGTGGGCGAGGGCTTTAAGACCCTCATCCTAGCTACCTGGAAGCCAGTCTTTTGTTTGTCTTCAGAACAAGATGTAGAACTCTCAGCTCTTCCTACACCACGCCTGCCTGCTCCTGCCTTG